>PVLC010007631.1:0-31461 GCA_004027655.1 Graphiurus murinus | reverse complement strand
TCTCTTTCTATTAATGATTGCTACAGATATACCTAAATGTACTCAGGGAATGCATCCTTGTGAGTTGACTAGTTAGTTAATTACTTCATTCAGTGTCTTTGCTCAGTTCTTCCCTCTGGAACAGAAAAGACAGAAAATCCTTGTCTTGATTCTCTTGTTTCCCACTTCCCTGCCTCTTCCCCAAGACATCAAGAGAGAAAAGAGGGAAATTAAATTCCTTTCCCTCTCTATATATTCATAAAAGTTCTATCCCTTAATACTCTACATCTGTAGCTAAGATAGTAACCCTCTTTCCCCACTGGCAAAAATTACTGACTTCTTTCTTCTCATGAAATGTAGTTAATGTTTTTTTAAGACACTTGGGGATAAAAGTTGCAATATATACCCAGAGCTTTCTTAATCATACAGTTGAAATGGGTTATATTAGTAATAATTAAAATAGCTACTACATAAAATCTATCAGCAGCTATGCTTTTAAGACAAACCATTCCTGCTTTTTTCAAATAGAACACTTTTGTCTTTCCATTGGAATTATTTTATTCTTTCAACATTTTGGAAAACTTAATTAATTTATGGTACTGGGGATTGAATCCAGGGGCATTCTTCCTCTGAGATATAAAACCCACCCCTACTCTTATTTGAAACAGAATATTGCTAAATTGCTGAGTCTGGCCTTGAACTTGCTATCATCCTTTCTCAGCCTCCCAAGTACTGGGATTTCAGGCATGTACGCCCGTTGGATTTTTTTTTTTTATGGTACTAGGGATGGAACCCAGGGGCATTCTACTTCTGATCTGTACTTCCAGTCCTAACTTTTATTGTTTATTTTGAAACAGGATCTCACTAACTTTCAGAGGGCCTCACAAAGTAGCTGGGACTGGCCACAAACCTGCAATCTTCCTGTTTTAGCCTCCCAAGTAATGGGATTATAAGCATGCAGCATCACACCTAGCTACAGCGGAAAATATTTAACAATCATCTGCATAAAAAGTTCCTTGAGTTTCTATCAGACATGATCAGTTTACCACCCATTTAAGGCTTTGTCTATTGCTTTTAAGATATATATATATGATTTAATCACAAGATTCTCTTCTGGGAGAACTCAGGCCAAAATACTGCTATTGGAAAGATCAAACTCCTCAAAACGCTTCACCACATAGAAAATGTAGCTAATTATTTAAAAACAGCTTTCATTAATGTTTCCCCCAATTCATCCTGCCTTGATTTTCCCATGTATTAAAGATTAAATATTTGGTCAAAATTTAATCTTGGATAAAGCCTCACATTTAGAAATAGCATAGATCCCATCATGCCTAGACAAGCAATATGCAACTCTTGTTCCCATGCTGGTGATTATTGACAGGATTGCTGTCACTCTTTGCTATTACGGGCTCCATCAGTACTGCCAGGAAAAAGGGACTCTGTCATTTTGGCAGTTGTTCTTGCCAGGCTCTAAACTTTCTTCTAAGCTTTGCAACTTGGCTACAGAGGGATTTTAGGAGTGCTTATTTGACATCTTGGCCATTGACTTAGTCATAATTGAAAAATACACTGAGTTGTGTTTGTGTTGTCTGATTCTTTTTCTGATTCACTGTTTTTCTCGGCAAGAGACATGTATTTCACATATATCAAACTTTGATACAAAGCAGCAATATTTATATTCAATAGTATGTATCATCTTAAACACATTTATGGATTTGATCATTATACTAAGATTGAAAAAGAACTATTAAACAACTTTACAGATGAGAAAGATAAAAACATTATTTTTCTAACATCACAAAGAGGAGGAAGAGATCCCATATCTCTTGAATTCTTGTTAAGTACAATATACCGCCTTATAATGTGTCTAATTTGTTTATTTTATTCATAAGAATTTGACAAAGAACATCTAACCACAAGTCAGGAAACTAGGTTCTAGAGTGAGTTGTAAGAATTGAATGAATGAATGACAGCAGACATAATTTAAACGAAGATTAATCCAAAGCTTTTATTTGTAAGATGATAAGATTGATGGGACCTGTATTTATAGATCTCTCCTATTTATGTCACCATATGGATGAAAGCCTACCAGGTAAATAATGGCCACTTGAGGGCCTTAAGTCACAAATATGACTTTCTCCTTACAGCTTACGGGAAAAAGAGGACCTGCAATGAATGTGAATGTGCATACATGTGTATTTTCCTTTCTGAAATAATTTGAGGATCTTAATGTTTTTATTTTTGTATCAAAAATTACCCTGAGGTTAACTATGATACAATTTGTATGCCAAGGATACTCAATCAATAGTTAAGTGGAAAATAAGTCCTGCTTCATATAATTATTATTGAAATAAATCTATCTTGGATATATACAAAGAATATGAATGAGACATTGAATTTTGGACAGTTTTCTCACCACTGATTAGATATCAAATTGGTTATCAGTTATCAGTGGTTTAGTGAAAAACCAGAATACACTAAGACACTAAGGAATATATATATATATATATATATATATGGGACAGTGTCAGGACTTTCTGATCCCCTACCTTAAAATGTATCAAATAATTTCTTTGTGACTCTGCCACCTTGTCTTCCTCTTTTCTTCCACAACCTCCCCTTTTCCCACCATCCCACCATCTTCTCTGATTACACTTGGTTTAAACAGAACTACTACCACTGACTCAAATGGAAAATATGCATAACTGCTGGCCAGAAAGCAGCCATGTGGCAGAATCCTCTTGGACGCCAGTGGTCTCATTCAGTGCTAATGATAGCCTGCAAGGACTATCAATCATTTCAGGGAATACCCATGTCATAGGATACAGGGATTTCAAAATCAAAGGGGTAAATGCACAGCATTGAAAATGTGCAAATCAATAGTTTTTGGTTTCTAGCAATGGATTTGGTGGTGGCCATTGTAAAAACATTTTGAAATGATGACAACAACATTTTGAGAGTTCTGAATTTAAATAGCACATTTCCCCTTGTCAGTGTACTTTCCCATCTGTTATCTCATTTAATCCCTACAACAGCCCTATAAAGTAGACATGGCAAGGAGGTATTATCACTCCCTATTTGACCCATGAGAAAACCCAAATGAAATGGCAAGTTAATGATAGAACCTGGACTAGATTTAGAGCATCTGACTCTAAACTATTTATCCAGCCATTCCTTTCTTCCTTCAAATGTATCAGCTCACCCTCAGCATACTAGATGCCTTAAGAAGGGAGTGAATATTTTTATTTTTCACAACATTTTTTTAATTTGGAAAATTTTCAAGTTTATTGAATAATTGTGAGAAAAGTACAGTGAATACCCATACATTTTTTAACCTAGATTCACCACTTGTTAACATTTTTCCATGTTTATATTATATCTACATATGTGCCTAATTATGCTTTTATTATTTTTCTAACAATTTGAAACTCAGTTGCAGATAAGATACTTCATCCCTGAATAACATAGCATTTGTCTAATAAGGATCAATGTTTTCTCCTGTATAACCATAATATAACTATCATATTGAAGGAATTTAACATTAATAAAATATTACATCTAATATAGACTTCTTATTCAAATTTTTCAATTCTCCCAAAATGTCCTTTATTGAATTTTCTGATCTAAAATAAAAAAAACCAAAAATCATGTATTTCATTTATTTCTCATATCTTTCTCCTTTAATGTAGAACATTTCCCCTGGCTTTTTATTTTACTTCATTTTTATTTATCTTTCCAGCTTTATTGAGAGACAATACATATTGTGCATGTTCAAGGTAATTTTAAATTGATTTCATAACACTGATATCTTAAAGCAATTAGACTACTTTTGTGTAAAATTACTTTCAGTTTTAATTTGTCTGCTTCTCATGATTAAATTCAGGTTATACATTCTTGACAGGAATACTACTTGGATGATTCTTTGTCCTTCAGTGCCTCAAATTAAGTTACATGATTTCTGTTTGTCTGTTTATTGGTTATTTTAAGTTTGATCATTTGCTTAAGGAGGTATTGGACAGATTAATCCATATAAGGACATCTTTTGTCCTTCATAATGAATAAGCAATAATTTATTGGTGATTTGTAGAGATCATTTGAATACCTTGTTCTTCAAAACCTTTCACTAATGACATTTTCTGAATCAATGGTTATAATATTGGTTGCAACCTGATAATTTCTATCTCCATCTACATGTATTAGTTGATATTCTTACAACATTAGTAGCTTTCCCTTCTTTCATAAGTATTCCTATAGACTTATATACTCTTTGTTTTCAACCAATGTTGTCCATTTTGTGATATACAAATCCTAAATATACAGCTCAGTGAATTATTACCATTTTAACCTTCGTAAGTGTCCAGTTCGGAAGCATTAAGAACATTCACTTTTTTGTAAAACCATAACTACCATCACTACCATCTAGAACTAAGTTGTGTCCCCAAACTGAAACTATGTACCCATTAAACTAAAGGTCCTCATCCCTGACCCCAGAAACTACTATTCTACTTTCTATGTATTTTACAATTCTAGGTATTTTTGTTGAATCCTACAGTATATGTTCTTTTGTGACTGACTAATTTCACTTAGCATAATGTCTTAAAGAATCATCCCCATTGTAGTATCAGAACTTACTCCTCTTTTCAGGCTGAGTAATGTTCCATTCTGTGACTATGCCACTTGTGTTTATCCATTCATCCCTTAGTGGATACTTGGGGTGCGTCCACATTTTGACTATTGTGAGTAATGCTGCTATGAACATTGGTGTATAAATAATCTTCTCAAGTTCCTCCTTTTGATCCTTTGGATATATATCCCAAAGTGGAATTGCTGACTATATCCTTTTCCCATTGAATGATATATTGGTCAGGGTTCACTAGAGTAACAGAACTCACAGATACGTATATGGTAAAGTGGAATTTATCAAATCAAGTTACAGTCCAAAGCAATGTAGTCCCAAGTGTCAGATTGCATTTGGAGAGTCAGCCAGTAGCTGGTCGAGCAGTCCAAAAGCTGGAGTCTCAGAATCAGAGCAACCACTAATTCAGTCCCAGTCCAAGATGGAAAGGCCAGGAGAACTTTCTGGAGAAATGATGATAAAAGTCCAGTTCAAAGAACTGGAGGACAATATCTCAGATGAGAGCAGACATGCTTTCTTCAGGAAGAACCATGCATTCATGCAGCTTTCTCCTTTTATCCAGATGTACCTATCGGAACCATGCTGCTTACATTCAGAACAATACTTCCCCTTCAGTCTGCCATTATATAAGCCAGTCATTTCATCAACACATCCCAAGTCACATAACCTTAGGTGTTTCATAATCCAGTAAAGTTGACAATCCAGATTGACCATCACAAGTGGTCTTGGCACCCTTCCTGAAAATCATTTGACCTTATATGAGAGGGTTTGTTCCTAGGACCTCTGTGTTATTCCTTTGGTCTGCACAACTCTCTTTATAATAATACCATACACTTGGGAATACTGCAGCTTTGGAATAAGTTTGTTTATTTGTTTATTTGGTATTGGAGGTTGAACCCAGGGGCATTCTATCTCCAAGCCATACCCTTGCCCTTTTTATTTTTTATTTTGAAATAGGGTCTCACTAAATTGGTGAAGTAGTTGCTAAATTGCTGAGGCTGGCCTCTAATTTGTCTCAATCTCCCAAATACAGGGTTATACGTATGTGTCACTGTACCTGGCATGGAGTAAATTTTTAAATTTTGAAGGATGAGACCTCTATCATTCTTGTCTTTCAAGATGAGATGATTTCTGGACACTTTAGAGTTCATGTGAATTTTAGAATAAATTTTATATTTATGCAAAAATGTAGTTGAAATTTTGATGGGAATTTCATTGATACTGTGAATTGATTTGGGTATTAGTATATCTTAACAAAATTTTGTCTTTGAATCCAAGAATTCATCATGCCCTTCATTGATTTTTTTCATTAATTTCTTTTAGGAACATTTTATAATTTTCAGTTTATAAGTCTTTCACCTCCTTGGTTAACTTTATTTCTTGTTATCATTTTATATTATTATAAATGTTTTTTTCTTAATTTCCTTCTTTGAAAATAAACCAAACTATTTTTACATTGATTTTTAAAGAAACTCAACTGCTGTTTTTCCACTGATTTTAAAAATCCAATTCAAGAAATTTAACATACACACACACACACACACACACACACACACACACACGTAACCAACACATCAATATATATCACATTTCCATCATCCCAGGAACTTTTTAATGCTCCTGTCCAGTCTGTCTGCCCCCAAGAAATGTTGTGGATTGTGTCATCATAGGTTTATTAGCCTGTTTTTGAACTTTGTATGATAGAATCAAACAGTATACACCCTATTGTTCAGTATGGTTTTTAATGAGCAGAGGATTATTGAATCCCTACATTTTGTTAAGTAAATACATTAGGGATTTGGTAGATACATAGAACTATGAGAAAAAAATCCATGCCATCAAGGAACTTAATATTTAGTTAGAGAAAGCCATTAGCATTATTTGAAGAAGTAGGAGCACAGGATTAAAAGCAAGCAGGGTTAGCTATTCTCATATCTGACAAAGCAGACATCAAGCCATAATTAATAAGAAGGGACAAAAAAGGCCATTACATACTGGTAAAAGGAGTAGGAAGATATAACAATAGTAAATATGTCCCAAATATCAGTATACCTAATTACATAAAACAAACACTACTTGACAAAGAATCAGATAGATCCCAAGACAATAATACTAGGTGGCTTAAGTACATCTTTCTCACCAATAGATAAGTCATCCAGAAATAAAATCAGCAAAGGTATTTCAGACCTAAAAATATTATAAATCAATTAGATCTAACAGATTCCCATAAGATATTTCATCCAACATCTGAATACACTTTCTTCTAAGTTGCTCATAGAACTTTCTCCAAAAAATAAAATATTTTAGATCATAAAGCAAGTGTTAGCAAAGTCAGATAAGGCATTATACTTCCTTGCATCTTATCAGATCATAATAGAATAAAACTAGAAACCAATAAAAAAAATCTACAGAAACGGTATAAATACATGGAGATGGGACTTTTCAATGATGAATGAGTCATAGAAGAAATCAGGGAGAAATTTTAAAAATCTTAGAATAAAAAGAATGTAATCATTAGGACACTATGAAGGGGGTTCTAAGCAGAAAGTTTATAGTTATGAATGCCTACGTAAAAAGTAAAAAATATACCAAATAAAAAACCTGATGACGCATCTTATGGTTCCAGAAAAACAAGAACAAATCATTTCCAAAACCAAAAAATGAAGGAAACAATTAAGATCATAACCAAAATTAATGATATAGAAATTAAGAAATACAAAGGATCAGTGTAACAAAGACTTTGTTCTTTGAAAAGATAAAACAATTTATTTTGAAACTCCTAGCCAAATGAACAAAAAGAAAGAGAAAAGACCCAAATTAATAAAATTAGAGATAAACAAGGAGGTAACACAGACATCACTGAAATCCAGGTCATTATGAAGGGCTATTTTGAAAACTTACTTTCAAATAAACTGAAAAATCTAGAATAAATACACAAATATTGAGCCAGGTGTGGTGCGCACGCTTATAATCCCAGTACTAGGGAGGCTGAGACGGGAAGATCAGGGTTCATGGCTAGCTTCAGCTACCTAGTGAGGCACTCCACAACTTAGTGAAACCCTGCTTCAAAATAAAGAATAAAAATAGGGCTGAAGATGTAGCTCGGAGGTAGAATGCCCCTGGGTTCAATCCCCAGTACCACAAAAAGGAGGGGGGGGGCAAATATCTATGTACATATTACCTGCCCAAATTGAATCAAAATTATATATAGAAAAACTGAAAAAAACAATACAATTATATTAAGCAGAAATAAAAGCATTCCAACAAAGAAAAACCTAGGGCCAGATTGATTCACAACTGAATTATACCAGACCTTTAAAGAAGAACTAACGCCAATGCTCCTCAAATTATTGAAATAGAAAGGAGAGAATACTTTCAAGCTCAGTCTGTGAAACCAGCATCATTTTTCTACCAAAACCAGATGAGGACCCATTAAGGAAAGAAAGCTACAGACCAATATCCTGAATGAACATATTTGAAAAATCCTTTTAAAAATTAACAAATAATTTTCAACAATACATTAAGAAGATTATAGATTGTGACCAAGTTGATTCATTCCAGAGATTCAAAGATGGTCTTCCATATGCAAATAAATAAATGTAATTGACCACATAAATAGAATCAAGGAAAAAAAAATCCACATAATCTTCTCAACGGATGAAGAAAAAGCCAATAACATTTATCATGCCTTTGTGATAAAAAAAAAAACCCTGAAGAAATTAGGAATAAAAGAAACTTACCTTTAGCAAGGTGTGGTGGTGCATGCTTGTAATCCCAGAACTTGGGAGGCTGAGACAGGAGGATCACAGGTTTGCAGCCAGCCTCAGCTACTTAGTGAGGCCCTCTGCAACTTAGTGAGACCTTGTTTCAAAAAAAGAATAAAAATAGGGCTGGGGGTATAGCTCAGAGGTAAAATGTCCCTGGTTCAATCCTCAGTACTGCCCCCCCCCAAAAACAAACAAACAAACAAACAAAACAAACTTACCTCAACATCATGTAGGGATATGTGACAAACCTGAAACTAACATTATACTGAATTCAGCAAAACAGAAAGCATTTCCTCTAAAAACAGAAACAATAAAAGGATGTCTATACTCATCAATCATATTTAATATAGATCTTGAAATTTTAGCCAGATCAATTGGGCAAGAGTAGGAAGAAATATGTATAAGAAAAGAAGTCAAATTATCACTGCTTGAAAGTGATATAATCCTTTACTTAGAAGATCTCAAAAACTCTACTAGAAAATTTATGTAACTGATAAATTAAGCTGTGCAACAGAATATAAGATGAATGTACAAAAAACAATTACTTTCCTATATAATAAAATGAATATGCTGAAAAAGATGTCATTAACAATCTCCTCAAAAAACTAAAGTATCAGCCAGGTGTGGTGGCATACACTTGTAATCCCAGCATTTGGGAGGCTGAGACCAGAGGATCCAGGTTCGTGGCCAGCCTCAGCTACCTAGTGAGGCACTCCACAACTTAGTGAGACCCTGTTTCAAAATAAAGAATAAAAAATAGGGCTGGCGGTATAGCTCAGAGGTAGTATGCCCCTGAGTTCAATCGCCAGTACTGCAAAAAACAAACAAGCAAACAAAAACAAAACAAAACTAAAGTACCTAACAATAAAACTAACCAAAGAGGTGAAAAATCTCTATAATTCTGGTTATATAACTCTGAATAAAGAAATAAAAGAAGATGCTAAAAGATGGAAAGACCATCTATGTTAATGGATAGGTAGATTTGTGTTGTTAAAGTGATCTACAGATTCAACAAAATTCTCATCAAAATACCAATGACATTCTTCATAGAACTATAAAAAGAACAGACCTATATTTCATATGCAAGAAAAAAAAACTCAGAATAGCCAAACCAATTATGAGCGGAAAGAACAATGCTGGGGGCATCACAATATCCACCTTCAAATTATATGACAAAGCTATAGTAACTAAAACATTATGATCCTGGTATAAATGCAAATAACTAGACTAATAAAATACAATAGAACACCCGGAGACACACCTACACAGATTTTGTCATTTGATTTTTGACAGTGGTGCCAAAAACATATATTGAAAAAAGGCAACCTTTTTGACAAATGGTTCTGGGAAAACTGGATATACATGTGTAGAAGAATGAAACTAGACTCCTATCTATCACCCTCCACAAAAGTCAACTCAAAATGGATCAAAGACCTAGAAATTAGACCAAAAACTTTGCAAATATTATAAGAAACAGCTCCAACTCTCCAACACAGAGTCATGGGCAGAAACTTCCTTAATAAGATTCCTAACGCTCAGCAAGCAAATACAAACAAAAATCAGTAAATGGGATAGTGTCAAATTAAAAAAAAAACAAAAACAAAGAAACCTGCACAACAAAGGAAACAATCAAATGTATGAAGAGAAACCTCACAGAATGGGAGAAAATCTTTGCCAGATATTCCTCTGAGAGAGGACAGATATCTAGAATATATATGTATATATCTATCTATATCTATGCATCTATCTATCTATCTATCTATCTATCTATCTATCTATCTATCTATCTATCTAATCTATCTGTCAAAAAGCTTACAACATCCAAAGAACTAGATAACCCAATCAGAAGCGGACAATTATACTAAGTAGAAACTTCTCAAAAGAAGAAATACAAATGGCCAACAAATAGATGAAAAAAATGTTCAACATCGTTAGCAATAAAGGAAATGCAAATCAGAACTACATTAAAATTTTGTCTAACCTTAGAATGGCAATCATGAATACAAAACAATAAATTCTAGCATGGATGTGGGAAAAATAGAATGCTTATTTGCTCTTGGTGGGATTGTGAATTAGTATAAACACTATGGAGATCAAAATAGAGGTTCCTGAAAAGGCTAGGAATAGAATCACCATATGCCCCAGCTATAACACTCCTCGATATCTTTCTAAAAGAATTAAAGTTCGAATACTATAGTTATACATGCATACCCATGTTTGTAGCAGCAAAAGTCACAATAGCTAAATTATGGAACCAACATAATTGTCTATCAACAGATGAATGGATAAAGGAAATATAGTATATACAAACAGTGGAGTTTTACCCAACCATGAAGAAAAACAAAATTATGTCATTTGAAGGAAAATGGAATGAACTGGAGAATTTTATGCTAAGGTAGATCAGCCAGTCTCAGAAATTCAAGTGTTGTTTGTTTTCTCATATGTGGAAGCTAGAGAGAAAATAGGAGAAAAAAAATGGACTTCATGATAATAAGGACAGAGACCAACATGATAGTGGAAGGGAACTGAAAGAGGAAGGAGGAAAGCCAATCATTATATTTTCGGGAATTTTGTAAGCTCATCATAAAACATAGCAATTAGAAAAAATTAAATGTTATAAATGAGCATTTTTTAAATTCCAAATTAAGGTAATAATCACTCTAAACTATTTACATCCTAATTCTTTTACTACGCTTTACTATTATCTATGCTCTTGTGGTTATTCACATCAGTTATACGTATATGATAGAAAAGTTACATAAAAATGTGCGAATGTGCATCTCTTCTCAATTTCTTTTCAGTGACTTCATCTCAGTAGCTTGAAATTGGCCATGGTGGGACTGTTTTCACCAAGGAAATTAACAAATGTTCCATCAAGACATTTGGGGTTTGGTTTTGATTTTTTTCCTCAAAACCAGCTATCAAACATTTACCAGCACACTTTGAGGTATTTTAAAATTCCCCTTGAAGGAATCATCATTCTTCCTCCTTACAAGCAACATATTAGTGTTTCTGTTGCGTCATGGTATCAGCAACAGTGTATTTTGAAACTTTTAGTATTTTCAAGCTGATAGATGAGAAATTGTGTCTCAGTGTAGTTTTGACTTGAATTTTCCATATTACAAGTAAAGTCAATCATCTTTTCAAGTATATTTTAGTGACAGTTATATAATTTTTGTGAATGGTTCATGTCTTTTGCCCATTTTTTCTAACAGCTTTTATCTTTTATTTTTCATCTATTTTGAAGACTATACATCTGTACTCAGGGACTCTTAATTCCTTTGTGATACATATTGCAAAAAAATTTCCATCTTGCCATTGGATTTTTGTTTTGATTATGGTGTTTTTCCCATAATACATTTTTATGTAATAAAAGATATCAATATTTTATTATATATGGAGTTTGACTCACAGTTACAAAGTTTTGTCCCTCATATAGCGAATGTTCTTAACAAGCCTCTCTCACATGATTTTAATTGGGAGCAATAGATCAAACAAACTCAGTCAAATAGACATTAGATACCTATTATTTGCAGGATGCTCTGACAAATACATAGACAAGTAAGGTATATCCTTCATTTCAAGGAACTTATAATATCATGGGTAACAGAGACCTATGCATGACTTTTCAACCTCCTGCTAATCGTAGCTGACTAGTTTCAGTTTACATTAGGCCCTCACACCTAAAATAGGCATGTATAATTACCCAACAGTTCTACTATATTCCTTCTTAGGCTCACCTTCTCACTTATCAAAATGATCACTTTCTATGTTTTTACTCCATTCAAGCTTTTCTATACTTGCTTGCATCTGATTAATTTCTTTCATACCTCACTGAAAAAGAAGTATATGATTAAGAGCATGAACATTGAATCTGTTGCCTGAATATGAATTCCAACTCAACTAATTACCAACTGTGTGATTTTGAGCAAGTTTCTTGACCTTTGTGTGTTTCACATTTTTTATCTGTTTAATGGAGATAATAGTACTTACCTGATTGTTTTGAAGTAGGGGCGCGCGTGTGTGTGTGTGTGTGTGTGTGTGTGTGTGTGTGTGTGTGTGTGTGTAATGTCTGGCAGATAATAATTGCTATCTTCATCATCCTCTGAGAAGTCCTCTACTTCTGCATGTCTAACTCTCCAAATCCTGACTGGCTCTACAGATGTATTCTTCCCCATTCCTACAATTTATAAAGGAGGAGGCATCTATCTATTTCCCTGTTAGAGGCAAATCCCTCCAACTATTCCATTCCTATCCTCTACTTCCTCTTCAAGAATTTTTCTACTTCAGATATCTTTTCCCCTATTCCACATCATTAATTAACCCTTCCTTATTGGATTATTCTCATCAACATTAACCTGTCTTAGTACTTTGCTTATTTTTTTTTTTTTGAGGTACTGGGGATTGAACTCAGGGGCATTCTACCTCCGAGCTATACCCCCAGCCCTATTTTTTATTCTTTATTTTGAAACAGGGTCTCACTAAGTTGTGGAGTGCCTCACTAGGTAGCTGAGGCTGGCCGTGAACCTGGATTCTTTGGTCTCAGCCTCCCAAATGCTGGGATTACAAGCGTGCGCCACCACGCACAGCTGTCTTAGTACTTTTCAGTCTCTAATTTTACAAAAAGAAACAGTATATCTACAACCACATTTACTCCAACTCTCACTCCCTTTCTATGCTGCTCATGGAAAGCTAATTCATTTCAACATTTATCCTTATTCACTTTCTTCATTTTATAAACTTCTGTTTACTCTTAAAACTTTACCCGTCTGACTTCCTTCCCCTGAACTCAATTGAAAATATCCCTGGTAAAGTCAACAAAAATTCCTTTGATGCAATATTCAGTGGACCTTTCTCTGTCATCATCTTACTTGATCTAAAGAGAATGTGGCTTCACTAATTGTCTTGAAATATTTTTAATGCTGGCATCATCGCTGTCTCCTGTTTTATTTTCTTACGTCACTAGCTGCTTTAAATAAATATTCTTCATAGTCCTCTCCTTTTATGTCTTCTAAATGTTGAAGCTCTTCAGGATTGAATGTTTGGTCTGTTTCTGTTCTCTCTCTATATTCACTCTTTTAATAATCTTGTCCAGTCACATGACTTTCACCATCATTGTAATTCATTGATCCCAAAATGTTTTCTGCAGCTCATTCTGCTCTATTGAAACCCTGATTCACATCCAACTGTCCACAGACATCTTCAGATGGTATCTATATGGGCATCTCATAATAAAAATTGAACTCTTTCTTTGCTTTTCCTCTCCAAATTTCAAATGTGAGTAATTTGCATTTTGGTAAAAACCACTTTCAATTACTCATATAAGAAATTTAACTATCACCTTTGATTATCTTTCCTACACTCAGTTTTGCAGTATCCCCACACATACGAACATACATGAAATCGTGTAATACTTTATATATATATATATATGTATAATACTTTATATATATATAAAGTATTATTAATCACTGTGCTCAACCCCTTATCAGTTGTGAAAATATATATATATATATATATATATATATATATATATATATATATATATATATATATATATATATATATATTGAACTAGGCTTTTTTTCTTCATATGCATTGCAGCTTCCTTATCATTTCTTGCTTGGAATATGGAAAAGTAACCTACATAGACTACAAAAAAATTCTTATCCCCATATTACTCAAAGAGCTACAAAAATAATTGTCTTAAAATGTAAACCAAACCATGTTGCTCTTCCACTTAAACTTTTAAGTGAATTCCCACTGAGCTTGAAAAAAGTTAATGCCTTTACCATGTCCTATAAAGCCTAAACTATGTTCTAGCCTCACCTCATATCCTTCTTCTTAATCACTGTGCTCAACCCCTTATCAGTTGTATTTGTTATTTGAACATACCAAACCCTTTCTTATCTCCATGTCTTTGCATAAACTATTCCATGAATTCTCTTCCTCAAACTCCTCACAAAGCTGCTTCCTTCCTATCTTAGCTTGGGTCTTCAGTTAAATATCACATCCTAAGTCATGCCTGTGTTGATCACTTAAAACTGTATTCTCACCCCCTCCTTTTTTGGTACTGGGGATTGAAACCAGGGGCATTCTATCTCTGAGCCACACTCCCAGCCCAAATTCATTTTTTTTTTTTTTTTTTTGCGGTACTGGGATTGAACTCAGGGGCATTATACCTTTGAGCTATACCTACAGCCCTATTTTTTATTCTTTATTTTGAAACAGGGTCTCACTAAGTTGCAGAGTGCCTCACTAGGTAGCTGAGGCTGGCCGCGAACCCGGATCCTCCTGACTCAGCCTCCCAAATGATGGGATTACAAGTGTGCGCCACCACGCCTGCCTCATTTTTTTTTTTTTGAATACTGTCTTGCTAAGTTGCTGAGAGTCTTCTCTAAGTTTCTGAGACTAGCCTCAAACCTGTCTCATCTTCCCAAGTACTAGGATTGCAAGAGTGCACCACTACACCTGCCTAAGCTTTCCCCTTCTTGCTCTACAATGTTCTGTTGTTCATGTCCTTTGTATCACTGACTTGAAATCTTATTTGATTTTGACTGCCTCTTCCAGTAGAATGTATGCTCTATAAAGTCAAGGATTTAATCTGTCTTCTGCCTTTTCATATTTGCAGGGTGTAGCAAAGTATCTGACATATTATCAAGCACTAAAATATCTGTTGGATGAATTAGTGAACAAATCAATGGCCTAATTGATTTATTAATAATTTAATTATAAATCTGACTAAATCGAATTAATCACTTTCTGTGTTAATAGTCTTGGATGTCATGCTAAGGTTTTTGAACTTCATTTTAGAATATTGTGGAATGTACATACAAAGTGGGATGAGTACTAAAATAGAGTTAAATGCTGTGAAGGAATAGAGGAAGGATAAGTTAATCGTGGCTTTGGGGAGAAAGAGGAAGGTTTGTTGGAAGAGATGGTATTTGAGATGGACTTTCAAGGACAGCTTGTTGAGATAAGGGGAGTGAGTGGAAAAGTACAGGCTATCCTTGACTAAAGGAATGTGATCCAAGAAAGTCTGAAGAATGAAGCATGTGGGATGCTTAGTGAAAACTAGATGTGGAAAAAAATAATTAGGACAGATTGTGGAGATCATTGAATACTGAGTTATGACATCACTTAAACAGGAAAAGAATGTGATTTGAATTGTCAAATCTTCATTTATGCTTTCTCCGGAAACATTTCTTGAATCTGCCCCCTCCTTTACATTCCTCACTTCCTTTTCCCTGGTTCTAGCCCAAGTTACCTTTTGCCTGAACAATCTAAACAACCTCCTAATTAGTCTTTACTCTCCCCACTCCTTCCCCTGCTTCTTTCCACAAACTTAATCTCTCTAAAGCACAGTTCTGATTATACTACATCCTTGTTTAAAAACCTTCAGTCATTCTGTGTTGCCCACAAGATACAATACAAACTCCATAGCAGGGTAGTTTAAGCTTTCCCACTCCATACACATACTAGGCTACCACTGATTCATAGAAAAAATACATTAATTCATTTTGGAGAGAAACTTCTTCAGACTTCTGAAAAGAATTTGCAACACTAATCTCCTTCTCTAAGTAAACACTGCCCTTTAATGGAACCATGGGACAATAACTCCTTAGACAAACATGTTTCCAAGGAAGTGACCTGGCATCTTCTCTCATCTAAATCCTGTGGAAACAGTAGGTTCACCTACAAAGTTCAATCAATCAGCTACTAAATCTTGAGTACATACTGTGTGGTGCAACCCTGTAAGACATAGGAATAAAAACATATAATCATGTAAAATATTCAGCAACTCAGTAGCAATACATCAAATAGGTTGAAAAATAATTGAAACATTGCTGTAGAATTGGAGAAGAAACCAAAATATGAACACTTACTGTCTTTTGCTATATTTTGCACATTGGCTTCCTCTTTCACAGAGCACATATTGGGACTATGCAATACACTGAATATGAGATATGCTGACTGCTGAGTTAATTAACAAGTTTATTTTCTAGATGGCATTGATACTTATATAACCTAGAGGGGTGGCTTTGTCTCTGAAATATCTTGCATGAAGTACTTGAAACATTTGAAGACAAAACTACAGAGACTGAATACCTGCTCCAAGTTAAGTGTAGAATGGAAAATTAAACCTTATACCTATGATCTACTTTGAGGGGATTTTTGTACCTATAACAGCACCCTAATCAAGCCTCAGTTGACCTCATGTTCTTCTTTTGATTTACATGATTGAGGTGTTTTATGCAAAAAAAAAATCCTTGACAATTCTAATATCATAAAGCATTTCTCATGTGTTTTCTTCTAGTAGTTTTATGTCTTACTCTTTTTTTGATCCACTTTGAGTTTACTTGTGTAACTGATAAGAGATACACATCTAGTTGCATTCATCTGTATGTGAATATCCAATTTTCTCAAAACCATTTGTTGAAGAAACTGTCCTTTCCCGTATATGTGTTCTTGACATCAATATCAGTTAACCATAGTTGTGTAAGCTTAGTTCTAGGATTTCTATTCTGTTCTATTGGTCTGTTTGTTTCTGTTTTTATGCCAGGAGCATACTGTTTAGATTACTATAGATTTGTAGTATACTTTGAAATTGGATAGTTTAATGCCTCCTTGTTTGTTCTTTATGCTGAAGATGTATTTCTCTATTCAGGGTTTTCTTTGGTTCCATATGAATTGTATGATTGCTTTTTCTAACTCTATGATGAATATCATTGGTATTTTTGTAGGGATTGTACTGGATCTATAGATTGCTTTGGGAAGTAGGGACATTTTAATAATATTGATTCTTCCTGTTCATAAACAAGGATGGCATTTTATTTTTTTGTATCCTTTTCAACCTTCCTTCCTTCCTTCTTTTTTCTTTTTTTTTTTTTTTTTTTTTACTGGAGATTGAACCTAGAGGCATTCTACCTCTGAGCTATACCCACTAGACCTATTTTATTTTGAAATAAGGTCTCGCTAAGTTGCTAAAGAACCTTGCTAAGTTGCTGAGGCTGGCGTCAAACCTGCAATCCTCCTGTCTCAGCCTTCCAAGTACATAGGCATGTGCCACACACATGACTCCTTTTCAATTTCTTTCACCAATGTTTTATAATTTTTATTGTAGAGATTTTCTACCTCTTTGGTTATGTAAATTCCTAGGTATTTCATTTTTGTAGCTAGTGTAAATGGGATTGCTTTCTCGATTTCTATTTAAGATTATTTGCTATTTACATATAGTACTGAAACTGATTTTTTAAATATATTTTATTGGGGCATTGAAATTATACATCATAATGAAGCTCAGAGGGATAAGGTCATACATGCACACAGCACTTGGTGAGCTTTCCCTGAATACTTCTACGCCCTCACCTTCCCCATACACAATATTTAGATTGGCATTACTAATTTCATATGTGCGTGCATGGTATCATTTGAAGTTTTTTCTTAATGATGATTTTGTATCCTGTAATTAGGCTAAATTGGTTTATTAATTCTAAAATGCTTGTATACATCAAAGGTAATAATCAACAGAGTGATAAGACCACCTACCAAATGGGAAAAAATATTTTCAAATTATTTCCCTGACAAGGGGTTAATATCCAGAATATTAAGGATCTCAAACAACTTAATATAAAACAAAACAAATATCGGCCTACTGTACTCTGAACAGAATTTTTGCCTTGTGTGTGATGGAGAGTGAGAAGCAGCAGAATGGGAGAATTACCACCACTGGTTCTTATTGTTCTTATTCAAAGATAAGAACATCATCTATTTTTTAAAAGTAAATGATTCTTAGGTTGTTGTATACCTTTGGCCAATTTCCAGATTGTTTTAATGGTTATTTTCCATTTTCCCCATTGTTTCCCTTGCCAGTTACCTTATTCACTTTTAGCCAGAATTCCCATCTCCTATATTACTTCTTGATTTTTAGGTGACTGAATTCTTTTTTTTATATTACTGGGGATTGAACTCAGGGGCATTCTACCTCTGAGATACACTCCCAGCCCTATTTTTTATTCCTTATTTTGAAACGGGGTCTCACTAAGTTGTGGAGTGCCTCACTGGGTAGCTGAGGCTGGCTGCGAACCCGGATCCTCCGGTCTCAGCCTCCCAAATGCTGGTATTACAAGCGTGCACCACCAAGTCCAGCTTGGGTAACTGAATTCTTATATAGGAGATAGGATATAACAAACACTAAACACAGAAATAAAGAACTCCATGTATCTCCATGGAAAGTGAATGTATATAGCACCTTGGTTTTCAAAGGGTATTGTCAAATATAAATTGAATGCTATAATTGACATAGCATTTAAATTCATTCCTTCACTCATCTTTCATTCATTCACTCACACCTTTTCCTAAAAACCTACTATGTGCCATCCTTTAATATAATATCCCAAGTCACAGTATTCATGCATCCTCATGTAACTTCATATTTCCTTACAAATACAGACATGCAAAAAACAAAAGCAATACAGTGAGACAATTGAAATAGAAAGGAGGCAGAAGGACAATAAGAAAGGTAAGATTAGAAGTTTTCATTGTTTAAAGGAATTGGTGGTGAGTTTTGTGAAACTAACATTATTCATTGCCTACTAATTCATCTATAGGACAAGTACAGAAATGGGAGGGTGCAATCAGAAGGAGGAATCTGCATGAATTGTGGTGCACTTGGGAGAATATCCTAAAAACTGGGAGCTCAGACCTTAAATAGATGAGAAACCTGAGTTATGGCAAAAAGGAAAAACATGCCCCATAAGTAACTGAATTCATCTTTATCAGAAGTCTAGTTATCCCTAGTTATAAACTACATTTTCTACATATCTATGAAGTTTTCAAGTGATTTGGAGTCAAATGCCCAATATAATGAGCAGAATTATACTCTCTCCACTTCTATTTTCTGAAATATATTATAGTTGATTATTGTCAGTGAAGTTGAGCATATGGTCCAAGAATGGCTCTAAATGATTTTATACATTTTCTGTTTTATTATTATCCATCTGATACTTTGAATGAGGCAGCATACGGCAGTTAATTTTCTACTCCGGTCCCTCGTGCACAATATTAAAAAAATTCAAAGCGGCACATATTTCAGCTGTCTTTTATGGATGAATTATACCTCCTGAAGTCTGTATGTGGAGACATAGAACAGGCCATGAGACAGATTTTAGCATAAATGTTATTTTGCTTGCTAGGAAGGATTTAGAGAATGTGTTTAAAATTATGTGAGCTTTAAGATGCTTCTTTAATTATAGCATTATAGTAAATAAAAAACTGATGAATAGTATGTTTTAATACAAAGGAACTTGAGAGCTATTTCAAATGACATTTAAGTATTTGAAAAAAATTATATTCAATTTAGTCACGGGTTCTTAAGCTTGAAAAGGCCATATAAGGTCACCCCCAATAAACTTCTCTGCTATTACTAGAAGACCTTCCACAGCATCCCCTGATTCAGCAATCTGATAATGTCTAAGCAGCCCTTTCCAAATCTAGTTGCTTTAAATAACCAGCATATTATTGCTCATGATTCCACGGGTCACCAATTTGAGCCAAGCTTAGCCAGGAGGTTCTTGTTTCACATGAGTTACTCATGTGACTGCAGTCATTTAGTGTCTTTACTATCTAGCAATGGTCTAATTTCACCTCTTATATCAGGTGGATATCACTGGCTGCATCTCTCCCCATATAACGCACATTCCCAAGAACATTATTCCTGATTCCAAATGGTGAGACAATGTTTCAAAGAGGAGAAATTTCAATGTGGGGATACTTTTACAAGTGTTTACTTGTGTCACATTTGTTAATATCTCATTGCAAAAGCAAATTCCATGGCCAAGTCTAGCTTTAAGTGATGAAGAAGTAGGCTCTATTTCTTGAGGGAGGAGTAGAAAGTCATAACACGTACAAATATGGAAAAAATCTGTCTATTAAATAATCTCAACCATTCTTTTATTGTGGCTGTTCATCTTTTGCTTGAACATCTCCAATAGTAATGAGTTTACTATCTTCTAAGATAACCTCTTTCATCACAGTTCAGCTTTGAATCCCTGCAGCTTCCATTCATTGGTGATAGTTGTTCATCCATACATACAGCTTGCAATCTAGTCAGGCAGCAAGCAAGTACCTAATGTGGTAAATACCAAATAGTTTAGGAAAACAGTGAATATAACAGATGTGATGGCTGTCATGAAACTCATAATTTGTTGTAGCAAGACAGACAATAAACAAATAAACAAACAAAAAACAAGTCAGACATTGTGGTGCATGCCTGATTTGCACCACAATATTGAGCATTCAAACTAGTGTTGGGAAGAGGATCAGAGTAATCTTATTTGAAGAAGTGACATAAACTTTATATAGGTGAAGAGTAAGGGAAAGAGCATCCAGGCAGAGTAAACAGCATAGGGAAGGGCCCTGAGGTAGAAATAGCTTTACTTCTTCTATTCTAATATAACTGGTGCATAGTGAACAAACTGAAAGGTATTAAGTACTATTGGAGAAATAGACAGCAAACATATTGTTTTAGGCCTTATGGAAATATGTAATTTTTATTTTTGAAGTCATAGAGAGTAATTTAAATCCCTCTTTTATGTACTAGCCTTATAGCATGGTAGTTAAGAGTCAAGGTAGGCTCTAGAATCAAAATGTCTGTATAAGAATCAGCACTCTACTATTAACTGTATGATCACAGACCTGTTTTTTCATCTGTACAATGGAGTTAGTAGTAGGTACTTCATAAATTGCTGTAAGAATTACATAGAATAATTTATGTAAAGAGCTTAACATAATCTTCAATATGCAGTAAATGGGGAATAAAGGATAGCTATTATTTTATCAATCTTTTTATGTCTCTTCATTTTATTGGGTCATTTCCCTTCAAATATATTATAAACATATGGGTTTTAGTGAAGCTTACTCTTTTGACTATTCCCATTTGGGGTGGGGAGGGGGGACTAGGGATCAAATCCAGGGGCATTTTATGTCTGAGCTACATCCCCAGCCCTTTTTATTAGTAATTTTAATTTGAAACAGGGGCTTTCTAGTTGATGAGGGCCTTGCTAAGTTGCTGAGGCTGGACTCAAACCTTCTATCATCCTGTCTCACTCAGCCTTCCAAATATTGGGATTACAAGTATGTGCCACCATGCCGGGCCTATCCTCAATGTTTTAAAATCAGTGTTAGGAAAATTATCCCAAAAATACAAACTTAGTCATTTCTGCTGTCATATAAAATAACCTCAATTGTGTTTGGTTCTGGAAATGAAGATAATGACATGAATATGCTATTATAAGTACTCCATATGAAATATAGTATTACTTGTTCCTGATATGTACAAGTATGTACTTGTGTATGGGTTTATCATTAATGGAGTCATAGACCCCAAGTTAACGACAATTGCTGGAGTCATTTCCTGACATAGTCTTTCTCAAGAGGGATTGATCTTTTAAGTGACACAATTTTTTAATGATACCTATCATCATTTTTAAAACAGTAAATCTTTAGGAATAATAAACATCTTACCCTTCATCTGGTGTAATCCTTTATTATCTCACTCCCCTTTTGCAGTGTACAGTGAGATGTGTTGTCCAGAGCCTCCTTAAAAGAAGGACTTGTTAGTCCATATGCTGTGAGCAGACAGCTTTCTACTGTCAGCTCTTTCAGGGTTGGTCTTGGTGACAGAGAACCATTTTTCCCATGCCACTGAACAATTGCAGCAGTGGTATAGAAGTTCAGCCATCTGAGTCCAATATAAGACATGCTGATGAGCCATGTATACTCCAGAGATCCATGTGGAGTTAGTGTGGATGGCAGTTTTTCTCAGCTTCCTAATCCTGCTGCCTTTTCTCCCTTCCACAGGTATTAAACTCTAATAAACACCCCATATGCCAATTCTATCTCAGTAACTACTCCAGAGACACCAACATCAATATTTCTTAACCCTGATTTTGGGGTGCTAGGGATTGAATCCAGGGCATTTGCATGCTAGGCAAGTGCTATACTACTGAGCTATACCTCCAGGTCATTTCTTAACTTCTAAAGCCCACATTTACTTGTAGAACTTAACATAGAATCCGATTTCTTAATTTTCTATCTTGGGTTTTGATTGCTCTGGCCAACTTCTATATTAATATTTTTGCAGGCTCAGTTTTTCATTCCTTCATAAATTTGTGTTGCTTCTCTAGATGCTCAGAAAATATGTAGGCTCCTTTCAGGTCCAAAATCTATATAATCTGCTGGCTTTGTACTGAGGTGTATTTCTGTATTAGGCATTACTGTACAAACCAAGGCTTCATGTTGTACCATACTTCCAGAAGATAGGACCTAAGAACTCTGAAATTGTCATTGATAGAGAGGGAGAGGTAGGGGAATAGGCAGTAGTAAGGAAGATGAACAGATAATTCACTGGGACCTGCCTTCCTGAGTGTCCTCCACCACAATTAGCTCAGCTATTATAAATTCCCTCATGTCTCATGTTCTATATTGTCACCTGGATCTCTCTCAGTGTAATCTTTTTTGGTACCACTTATTAAAAATGCTGACTTTCAAAGAGCTCTATAAATTTCTTTAAACATCCCCTGACTCAATAAAAATGAATGGAATTGAACACTAAGGCTATATTCCATTGTCTATCTCCCAAGAGTGTTCAGATAAACTATAAAATAAATCTTTCTGTCCCATCCAGGTCATTTTACTAGCTTTAATATTATTTACAGCCCTCTCCATATAATCCCTGTTCTTTACCCTGAAGTCATCAGCATGTTCCCTTTCTTTTTGTTGCAAGCTCACAGGGTCTTTCAAACAGAAAATAGCTGATGCCTCTAACAGGATAATGGAAGAAATTCTCTCCTGGTTGCTTGTAGATCATTTCCCCAAATTGGGTATAGTTTAGAGAAGCAAAGAAGAGATTTTTGAAATTCAGGGTGTGGTCCTAGGGCATACTAACTGACAAAGATTTTGAGTGGTAGCGTTTACCATGGGAAAGAAAATCTCTGAAAGTTTGGGAGGATATACCACAAAGAGTGGTTATCTCACCCAGGTGCTGTGTGCATGCCTATAATTTCAGTTCTTGGAAGGCTGAGAAAGAAGGATTGCAGGTTCAAGGCAAGCTTCGGTAACTTAGCGAGACCTTCAGCAACTTAGGAGAACCTGTTTCAAAATTAAAAATAAATACATGTGCCAATTAAAAAAATAGGGTTGGAGGTGCAGGTTGGAGATAGAATGACCCTTGGTTCAATCTCTAGTACCTGAAAAAGAGTTGTTATCTCTGCGTAGTTTTTTTTGTTTCACTATATTCTGTATGTTAAGTCCATATCACTTTGGTAACAATTTTATGCTAACATAAAGTAACATGCCTTCTAAAAAACTCTCATGCTATACTTTCAGAAACACATACATACATACATATGTGACTGGCATTATTTAGTATACTTTGCCCATACAGAAACCAGAGTGAAGCCAGGTAAAATTAAGTGATGTGCTATTCAGGTTCTTATAGTGAGTAGTTGTAAGGCAGGACTGCAATTTTCTTCTGACACTGAACCTAATGTTCTTGCTACAACCCCATGCTAGTTTTAAAGGGCAATAAGAAATATCCCTTAAATAGTATTTCAAGCAAAATTTCAGGATTCTATTATGTCTTGAATATGCTTATCTTTAGGAGCATTCTAAAGGCATCATTTATGTTAATGGAATGGAAGAGAAACCATGCACTTTCAGAACAAATTAGTGCCCAGTCTTCACAGATGCCTCATTCCTTTATAATGAATGTAAAATAGGCTTTTGACTTCAAGAATCTCCAATTCTTGATACGTACAATTTTACTAAACTCACAGATTTATTTATCTTTCACTCGTGGATATTTTGGTGGACAAACTCTCCAAACTCCTCAAAAGAGCAAACCTAAAAGATAAAATAACCCTACTCAATAGCTAAGAAAAAATTATTTCCATTCACTTAAAAATGTTGGTAAGATACATAAATAACAATTGTCAGTAAATGTTAAACAAGCAAGAATTTGGCTCCCCCCAAAATGTATAAAGGTGCTGGGCTTCAAATAAAAATAACCACGAAGAGCCGGGCATGGTGGTGCACGCTTATAATCCTAGTACTTGGGAGGCTGAGACAGGAGGATCACAGGTTCGTGACCAGCCTCAGATACTAAGTGAGGCCCTCTGCATCTTAGTGAGACCCTGTTTCAAAATAAAGATTAAAAATAGGGTAAGATAGGGTAAGGGTGTAGAATACCCCCGTGTTCAATTCCCAGTACTGAAAAAAAAATGACCACAAAGCATCAAGGAAGTGGTAAAAGATAGAATTCTCCTCTCCCTGTTCAGTTCACATTCCCCTAATATGCAATGAAAAATGTCATATCTTCTGAGATAAAGGGTAGGGAAGTGGCAAATGAGAGGAATCCCCTATAGAGATATGATCTTTGTTTTCCTGCACTTACCTTTCCCATAACATTTATTACTCTGAATGGCAGAAGTCAATTAATGTGTGTTTTCCTTTACCGAACCATGAACAGATGAAAGGTAGTGAGTAGATTCTATTTTTGCTCTAATTCTAATGCTTAACACACTGCCCAGCTCATAGTAGACACTTAATAAACATGTTAAGTGGTAGACTTAAACCTGTAGCACACATTTCCTGGTAACCAACACTACTCCCATTTCTCCCACCAACATGATGACTTGTGACAGAGACAGTTTAATTGTTCAACAAGTGTACTCTCCTTTTTCCCTTGGCACATATTTGGAATGCACTCCTAAGTCTCCCTTAAACACAGATGTGGCCATATGACTGAATTTCTGTACAGTACAATGTGAATGAAAATGATGTAAGCTAGATATAGCACATAAAAACCACCATGCAGTCCTGTCCTCCCTCCCCCCCTGTCTTTCTCTTTCTCTTTCTCCCCTCCCCATTTTCAGGCTAGATATTGAATCCTAAAGTAACCTTAGAACCCATGCGTTGAAGGTGGCAGAGCCTGTGTCTGAACAAGTGAGAGATACGTTTCTGTTGTGTTAAGCCATTAACATTTCTTAAGTTAACTACTGCTGCACCCAGAGTTACTTTTATAGATACATGTCTAAAATACTTAATTTTGCTATGTTGTTGTGCTTGCTCAGTGTCTAGAAATTCAATTAGATTTCACACCATTTGTTGGAACACTACTGAATGTAAAATCTTTTTCCATTACATTTATATCACATTTATATCATATGACATAGTAGGCTTTATTTTCCAATGTTACAATATCATAATACTTTGATAGCTACCAAATTGTTTTCTGAAAAGTTCATCATAAAATAAAATAGAAGCAGTTTTAACCAAAATCTCCTAGTAGGCTTTCCTAGACTGGCTGTGGCAGGGATTAGAGAATAAGAGCTCTTAGCTATTGTGTAGAAAAGATATCTCACTCAACCTGGATGAATAGACGATAGTGGGAAAGTTGTAGAGATAGGAAAGCAGATAATCATAGAAAAAACATGGCCCAGAGGATTATAAATGACTGCATACTTTAGGAGTAGGAGCTTCTTTGTGGTTAACTGGCAGGGACCTTGAAACAGAGAGCCATCTAGATCAGGCCACAAAAACTACCTGATGGAGGGCATGTTGGAATCTGCTGTGGCAATCAAGAGGAAACTCTCACTAGGACAATTGTCACTGGCAAAAGGAGAAAGTAGCTAAAAGAAATTTTAGCACTGCAGGTACAAATGACTTAGAGTGGGCTGAACTAACACCTAGGGCTTTATAAAAGTTACATATTTTCCTACTAGTATATAAAAGAAAGCCCAATATAGTCAAGATGATTAATAATCACTATGTGTTTCAGTAACACATCTAGATACCATTTGTCTCTAGGTATTTATGTTTCTTTTTAAATTATCTTATGTGATACCTTTACTTAAATGAAGAATTTAATCAATATTTGTGCTATTATTTTAGTAACTCATTCTTATAATACAAAATTTTGAGTATAGAGAAATTCCCTTTTTATGTCTTTCTCAATCTTCTACTCTTTGTACCAACACCAAACATATGGGTTGTATTCTATAATATAAGGTACAACTGATCACTTGAGGGTAGAAATGGAAACTTTAATATTAATGCCTAAGGGAAAATAAGCTTATTTTTCCTCATTACAACTGATCTTACAAATCCATCCTTGTAAGTTTACAGATAGTTTTCCAGTTTTGAAAAGCTTTATGTTCAATAATCAGTCCTCAATCCAGTTCCCTTAGCCTGAGACGCCACAATCATCCTGAATCCACACTTCTAAATCAATAAAACTTGTCTGCTGTATATTTTTACCTCACTTTGTAACAGATCACCTGAGGTTTCCTCACTCTCCAGGTCCCATTCACATTTATGTAATTTGTTTCACATTCTCTAAGATTCCTTGTTGTACATTAGATGTCCTATTTCAAAGTAATCCTGAAACTCCTCCACAGGACAGTTTCAGTTGTATAAAATATTCTCTCCTCATGAGTATTTGCATTTCAATCAAGTATTCTAGGGAGATAATGCCTTCTGAGGGCAAGGAAACTTTTTATCATCCTAGTTGCTTTAAAATTTTTCCATTGCTGGGCGTGGTGGCACATGCTTGTAATCCCAGTACTTGGGAGGCTGAGACCAGAGGATCCAGAGCTACTTGGCAAGGCTCAGCTACTTGGTAAGGCTCTCTGCAACTTAATGTGACCCTGTTTCAAAATAAAGAATAAAAATAGGACTGGGGGTGTAGCTCGGAGGTAGAATGCCCCTGTGTTCAATCCCCAGTACCACACACAAAAATATTTCCATTATTGGTTTTTAGCAACCATGAAATATCTTGGTATGTTTTCTTTCTGTATGTGTGTGGTACTGGGGATCAAAAGCAGAGCCTTGGGAATATCCTCAGCACTCTTTTAAATTTTTTTTTTTTATTTTGAGACTAGCTCTCAGTTCACCAGGATTAGAAGCATGAGCAACCATGTCTAGTTGGTGTGGTATTTTTTAAGTTTATTCTACATAAAATTAATCAACTTTCTAGTATTTGTGGTTGATGTTTTCAATCAAATTTGGGAAACTTTCAGCCCCTCTCTTTTTAAAGAATTCCAATTAAATGTGTATTAGACTATTGGACATTGTTCTACAGGTCTCTGATTATCTGTTTGTTTGTTTGTTTATTTATTTATTTATTTATTTATTTATTTATTTATTTATTTATTTATTTGTACTGGGGATTGAACCCAGGGGCATTCTACCTCTGAGCTACACCCCCAGTCCTATTTTTTTTTATTCTTTATTTTGAAACAGGTTCTCACTAAGTTGCAGAGGGCCTCACTATGTAGCTTAGGCTGGCCGAAAACCCTGATCCTCCTGTCTCAGCCTTCCAAGTACTGGGATTACAAGCATGCACCACCACACCCTGCTTATCTGTTTAATATTTTAACATTTTTCTTGATATCTTTCAGTTGGTATAATTATTAGTTCTCCATCTTAAAGTTAATTGTTTTTTTCTTCTGCAATATTTAGATTTATATTCAAGCCATCCAGAGAATTTTTCATCTTTTGAGCTTTAGATATATTTAGTTCCTTTTTGCTTTCTGTTTATATTTTCATTATTGTTATGTCTTTCTTTCAATATGTTCTTTTAAATTACTTTTATGATTATTATATCATCTCTATCATTTATGAGTCTATTTATATTGGATATTTTTTATAGCTAAGAGTTACATTTTTATCACGAAGGGAAGACTCTCCATTCTCCTCTCATTACCCTGGGGCATAGGTTCCTAAACTTATCTGGCATACTATCCCCTTTTCAGAAAAAAAAAATTACTCAGTATCCTCCTGGAAATCTATCTTCCTTAAGTGAATAAATAGATGTGGTGATAATGTTGCATTCTATATTTCATTCTAGTACCCTCAGGGGGCAGTATCTCCCACTTTAGGAACCTATGTCCTAGGCACTCAATGAGCCTCTCCACTTGGGATGATCAAAACGGAAACTTTTCCCAGGCCTGTGTGAACTTTGGGGAATGTGCAATCTATAACATTCTCATCGTTCTTTGCTTCGCCTTGTAGTTTTACCCTATTCACAGTATGGCTTAATGTTAAGACAAAGACTGAAGAGGACACCATACATTTTGGTAGAACTATTTCTCTTCAAAACTCCATCTTTTTCAGTGCTCTGCCTTGCAAATTACAGCTAACTCAGCCTCCTCTTACTTCAATCTCTGTTTCTTCAATTTAGTGAGACTATCATAGTGTTTGGATTTTCCTGCCTGCCCTACTTTGAAATTCAAAAATATCCCCAGGCAGAAAGCTGGGGTAACACTCAGGGTTATCTTGTTTATTTCCCTTCTCTCAGGGATCAAAGTCCTGTGTTGCCTGTTATCCAGTTTGAAAACCATTATATCATATCTTTCATCCACTTCCCTAGTTGTTTATAGTTAGAGAGTAAGTCCAATACCAGTTAATTCCTTCAAGGCCAGAGCAGAAGACCTAAGGAGCCCCTTTGAATGCTCTCAGTCATACCTCAAAGATGGCTTCCCACTATGTTTTACTATAAAATTCAGTCTCTTGGAAGTCCCTGTTTGATCAAAGGTTACATAGATAAACTCTAAGTGTCTTGTAGTGTCTTTTTTTAATACACTTCTTTCCCTGCTCATTCCAACCCACATAATGCAATGAGGTTACATGCTTTTAAGATTAAAGTTTCAAATGAGTGGTATATTCAGTTTTTTTCAATGGGAAAGTAAGCATTTGTGAGTTGGCCTTTATTCTGAAACATTATTGGGAGTTCCAAATGGAGAAAAAGACCTTTTTCTCCTCTTTTAAAGAATATGTGTGGGCCCTTTGTTAACTTGAAATGCAGGTTTTATTTATTCATCTCTCATTTGCATTAGGTACCTTTAGTAGTCAGTGATCAGAAAAATCATTTGGACATCAGAGGCCTTTGCAAAGAAGTGATCAAACAGGCCAAGATTGTGTCAGTCATTTATTTTTTTTTTCTTTATTTAAAACCAGAGGCATTATTCACCACGACCCCCAATTTAAGATTGTGCCTTACATGAATTGGCTAATGCACTTAATGACTATTATTGCCAATTTTGCCATGTCATGAGGGTATATTATCAGAAGTTTGTATATCTGCTTATTCCCTTGGGCTTTCTGAAATATATATATATATATATATATATATATATATATATATATATATATATATATATTTTTTTTTTTTTTTTGCTTTTGCTACATAATTATGAACTTTTGTGTGGTTTTACTAATTTTATTAAGTGACTTATCTAGTAACTACTTGATCATACTATAACTTACTCTTTGTTTTTCCCACAAGGAAGCAGAGATACAAGTGATAAGACTTATTCTAGGTCATCTAACAATCAAGAAATGGAATTAGAACACAAAATTCCTTCTCTTTTGACTTTAGACCAAACTGCCCCTTTCTCCTAAGATTCTTAATGAAAATAACACAACCTGCCCTGAGCACTACTATCATATCATACACAACAACATGGTGCCACCACCAAAACCATAATAATATTTAAGTTTCACATGAATTACTACATTGGCTTAGATCCCTTATTCCATTTTTTACATAATAGTTTCTATAGATATATACTATGGTACACAGAAAAATTTTAAGTGATAATAATGAGCAAAAATTGTGTTTGAAATTGAGAATAGTGTGTGGCTGACCTAGTAATCAGAATTTCCTAAGGTTCAGTCTTTTTTTTTTTTTTTAATTTACCTACCATATTTTATTATTGTTTAATGGAAGAGTCACCCCACTCACATGTAGTCATCAAGAGTTACATTTTAAACAGTGTGTTAATTAAATATTATAGAAACAAATACAGAAAATAAATTAGTAATATAAAAAAATGTGAGACAGCAAAAATCCCTTCTTACTACTAAATCATTCCTTACTTCAGAGAATCAGTCAAATGCCTAAGATAGTGGTTTGCTTCATATGGCCTTTCTGCCTTATTGCTGCAAACCATAGGGCTATAAAATTTCCTTTTGATCTCTTACATGGAAATATGTTTGTTTATTGTCTGGTTGTTTGAAGTTGAAAGTCTTTTCATTGCATTTTAGAAAAACGAATCATATCATACTGTGTGCTGTGGCTTAAAGAAGATTTAGAGAGCCATCCTGCAGATGTTCTAACTTTAGATCTCTCTGTTCACAATCCTCCTCTTCCCCAGCATTGCTGTCAGTGAGCTGTCATATTTCCAGAGAGATGAGAGACCATTGCCCCAAAGCCTATTAAATGAAATAAAAAGACACTGAAATAAATAGAGTGTAATCCTAGCTAACAAATCTTTTTGAGACCCTAAAAGAAGTAATATTTTGTGACACAATATTATATTCTGCCAGATCCTAAAAGAAATACTAGGAATCTACATATTTTCAAGTAAACACAAACTTAGCAGTTTTACAGAAAAAAGAGAAGCAAAATCCTGATGTTTATGTCTCCATTAACTGAAAAAATTATGTCTTGTGAGTACTATTTAATTTGGGCAACAAATTATAATGTTCCTTTCCAGTCTTCATATGGCTCCTTTTCCCTGAAATAGAAAGGGACTGACATAAAGGGCTCCCTTCCTTCCTCATTCCATTCTGGAGTATAATTTCAAACATCAGCATTCATTACTCCCATTTCCATGTCATTGAATCTTATATAAAGTATATCTCAATGCTGAATAAGAGGAAGAGCAGCTCCCTCTCATCCTGCAACAACAAAAAAAACTTGTTGTCAGTTCATGTAGGTTTGACAGTTCCGGACACTGGAAAAATGTTTGTTATGCTTTTATATGAAATTGCTATGCACACCATGAAACTATTGGCTTATTAATAATCTGCCCTACTCTTATTTATTTGTCTCAGAAAAAAGAAGCATGGATAACACTGTTTTTGGAACATTATATATATATATATATATATATATATATATATATATATATATATATATATATATATATATATTTTTTTTTTTTTTTTTTTTTTTTTTTTTTTTTTTTTTTTTTTTTTTTTTTTTTTTTTTTTTTTTTTTTTTTTTTTTTT
>PVLC010007630.1:39042-62584 GCA_004027655.1 Graphiurus murinus | reverse complement strand
TCCTTAAGCCATTGTTTCAGAATTCACTAGTAAAGTCATCTGGGCCTAGAGTTTCATTAATAGTAATGTTTTAAACTATAAATTTGATTTCTTTATTTCTTTGTGAGTGAGATTTGGTAGTTTGTATCCTTCCAGGCATTTTCCCATTTCTTCAAAGTTAATGAATGTATTAACATAAAGTTGTTTTTAGCGTTTTCTTTATTTTTTTTATTTTTTTTATTTTTTTGCGGTACTAGGGATTGAACTCAGGGGCATTCTACCTCCGAGCTATACCCCCAGCCCTATTTTTTATTCTTTATTTTGAAACAGGGTCTCACTAAGTTGCGGAGTGCCTCACTAGGTAGCTGAGGCTGGCCGCGAACCCGGATCCTCCAGTTTCAGCCTCCCGAATGCTGGGATTACAAGCGTGCGCCACCACGCCCGGCTCTTGATTATAATTTTTAACTGGGGAGCAGTAGTTAAGGATTCTTTACCTTTTGCCCACAATGATCTCTTATGGAACCAATTCTTAATTCTCAGAAAATAGTAGCTGGAGATCTTACAAGGAGGGGACAAGGGGAGACTATTACTGAAGGTAGGAATAAATCTCTAGTGTATACTTTATTATATCTGCAATCATTTGATTTTTATTTATTCCTTCACAAGTGGAACTTATATGCTAACCTAAGTAGGTAGCCTAAGATTTTACTATGTAGACACTTTCATTTCAAGATTCCAAATTTGTTCTTTTTGGCTACTACTGTTACTAAAGCTAATACTTTTATTTGGTATGTTTTTGAGTATATGAAAGTAGTGTGTTAATCTAGGTTCTTCTCAATAAATCATACATAATTCAGACCTTGGTCTTGATTTTTATTTGAAGAAAGTAAGGAATTTCATATGAATATTTATACATAAAACAAAAAAAATCAATCTCCAAAATGCAAAATAATAATATTCATTTTTCCTATTTAATGTTATAAAAACTGTACTAGATCCTGGGAGCACTGAAGAATTAAACCATGGTGAAGAAGGAAGGTACTCTTTCAGAGAACCCATGTCTAGACGGTTTTGCAAGCCACAGCTGGGCAGTGGGACAGCCATGGAGAGAAGAAAGGGGTGTGGTAACAACAAAGATTCTAGAAGCAGTAAGGCCCTGTGTGTTCACAGGGGCAGTGCATTTCATGGTGGGTTTCCTCAGCTGAAGGAGTGAATGGTTGTATTAAGGCTTGTTGACTTATGTTTCTCTTCCATCATGAGCACACTAAAGTGTTATGTTCTGTTGAGGCACCTCATTGTCAGTAGACAGAGGGTGGCCACAGTGTTGCCAGGTAATGATCATGTGTCTTAGGAGAAATGTTGTAGGGACAGGGCTTGTTTTGTCTCTTGTGGTGGTATACAATAGTTCTCCCTTATTCACAGTTTTGCTTTCTGTGGTTTTAGTTACCTGCCATCAGTGGTGGTCGAAAAATATTAAATGGAAAATCCCAGAAATAAAAAATTCATAAGCTTTTTCCCCATAGAACATCAGACTGACTGTCCCTCCCTCCTTCTTTCCCTCTCTCCTCCCCTCTTTATTTTCTTTTTTGTGGTACTAGGTAATGAACCCAGGATGTTCTACCTCTGAGCTATACTTTAAGCCCTAATTTATTTCTTATTTTGAAACAGGGTCTCACTGAGTTGCTGGAGGCTTCACAGAGTTGCTGAGGCTGGCTGCGAGCCTGTGATCCTTCTGTCTCAGCCTCCCAAATACTGGGATTACGGGCATGCACCACCATGTCCTACTTTCAGATCTTTTATTGTCAAAACTCCATTAAGTTTGGAATAAATTTTATTATAGAATATTGTTATAATTCTGTTATATTGGTAGTAATTATTATTTATTTCTTGCTGTGCCTAATTTATAAATAAAATTTTATGATAGGTATGTAGATAAAAGAAAAAGAATAATGCATAGAGGGTTTAATGCTACCCATGGTTTCAGGAATCAACTGAATACTGTCAGATACTTAGTGGCTTGTTATTTTCCTATAAGAGAGTATTCCAATTTCCGTGGCTTTGTCTTATATAACTTGATTTCAACTTTACTTATTTTGGTTTAGAATGGTTCACCTTTTCAAATTTCAAGCATACTATTTACTTTTCCATATATTAAGTGGCAAAGTCCTTGAAAATTTTGTGATTGATATGCTAGTTGTATATCTTTCTAATATACATAGCTGAAGATTTTTTTAAAAGTTTTCCTGTGCCTCAGTTAACCATCTCTCAAATCATCAGTGGTCTCTGTTCCAGTTTACTGCTTTAGGGGGTGACATTGGGCTATATATAGGAAACGAAGTTACTAGAAACCAGGAGGGGCCGTCTATCCTCTGAGCTCCCTTCCCTATTTTGTAGATCATAATTAATTTGCTTATTGTTTTTGCATGTGTGTGAGGAAAGGATTTATCTCCAGGCACATAGGTTTTCTTTTTCTTTTCATATTCTGCTTTATATTTTAGTAATGGGGGTCAGCTAAATCAAAGGTTCTCATAAATGTTTATTTTAGGGCTGTGTGAATCTAGACTTTTACTGAAACAAATTCCATTAGGTTGCCTTGCTTTTCAGTTTTACAACAAGAATCAGTCTTCATAATTATTGAATTATTTTGGTATATTTTTAAAATATTTCTTTAACAATTGTTCCATTTTCTATTCTTAAAGGAATCATACTTTTAAAAAAAGTTCCATATGGTTTATATTATGCCGGATTATAACTCAGAGATCCTGACAGATTTCAAACTACAAAGGTGCATAAAATGTTTTACTGTGCTATGAATTTTTAAAACCACTTTCCTTTGTTCCTTTATAGTATGTTCTCGTTCTCGTCCCCCCTCGCCTTCTCTCTCTCACATGGTCAAAACATTCCTTTTGGGAAACAGGATGGGGGTAGTAATATCATGTTGTTTTGTGTTAGGAAAATTGAATTTGACTCAAGACTGTTTTAGGAACTAGCAGTCACCAGATATTTCAAGAGTGCTTTAAATGTAAACATATGTAAAAAAGTGAAACTATTAATGACCTTTTCCCCCTTTCCTAGCATTATGTAGAATGATTGGCTGCAGTTCAGGACCATGTGTGTTACTATTTTGCATTCATTTTAAGCTGGCAAAGATAGTTGCTGAAGATTATGTTCTTTTAACATAGTTGATTATGTAGAAAAGGAGGTATTTGAGTACTGTGCCCTTTAATAAAGATATAAATTCAAGTTTTTTTTTTTCTGATAAAACCAACACTTCATTTTTTTTAGCACTGTTGTTCTAAGGATATCCTATTAACTTTTAAAATTAAAATATATTATTTATTTTACTATAATGATCACTTTAGAAATCAAAGCATTCTAATGCAAAAAAAAATCACCTTTAGTTCTAGTATGCAGACATAACCACTAACATTATGATATATACCCATCATTTTCATCATCTGTCATCTAACAAAAAGAAATGCGTACTTTAACTTTTTCTTCATAATAAACATTTTTACATAAATGCAACATACAGAAAAGTGCTCAGGTGAATAGTGTTTAGCTTGGCTAATTATCATAAAGTAAACAAATAGTGAGGTCAGATAACTCCAGCACTCTAGAACCTTCTCTCAGACACTTTCCTAGTCACTCTGTTCTTCCACCTGCAAAGAACCCACTATCCTAACTTATACCACTGTGGGTTAATTATGTCTGATTTTGAACTTTACATTAATAGAATCATGTACTACTTATTCTCTTATGGTTGTCTTCTTTTGTTTATTTAAGAAATTCATTCATGTTTTTGTGTGAAGCATAGTTTGTTTTTATTGCTATTAATTATTCAATTAAGACTATCTCACATTTTATTTATTCTTTATATTATAATGTGAATTTGGTTTATTTCCAAATTTTGGCTGTTAAAATAATGACATCTACATTCTCACACCTGTCTTTGCATACATGTAAGCATTTTGTTGGGTATATTAATTATTGGTGGAACTTCTGGGTTCTAGTTTTGCATCATTCAACTTTAATAGTTATAATTGAATAGTTTTCAAAGTATTTTCAGCAGTGAACACTTTCACTGGATTATATGGGCATTCCAGTTCCTCCACATCAGAATCAATGCTTTTGGAGAAGGAGAAGGCTAGAGATAGGTTACTGAAGTATAATTTATGTACAGTAAAACTTACCTTCACGTATGTAATAATGTATCTAATAATGTATAGTTCTGTTAGTTTTACCAGAATTTTCTTTAAGATCTTCTCTAGTTTTGCTTCTTAATATATAGCACTCAGCAAAATTATGGGCTCAGTGTGAAAAGTCTTTTGAAAACTTATTTAGTCTGTGTGCCCAGTGGTAGAGGATGGCTCACAATAGGTGTGATGCTATGATGTTCTCTTGGTACCCACAACATATGAGACATCTATCTTCGTTTACACTCAGTTTAGCTTTGAAAATGTCAACAACTCTACTCTAGATTATCTTTGTAATGAATCTTGATATCTCTCATGAATTATTTTGTTTAAAATGTTTTAGTGAGTTTTGGAGATATAAATCTAAAGTATTACTTTATAAACATTGGTTGAAAATCATTAAATGAGTGATACATTCTGGGAAAATTGGATATAAAAAATTTAAGTGACATTTTTCTAGGAAAATGTTTACATAAATGAGGGAGAGACCAGTAGAATAGTGGAAGGGGTTGAAGAGAGAGAGAGGGTGGGGGGAGGATTGAGGAAAGGAACTTCAAATAATGCAGAGATCTCACTACCAGCCTCACTAACGTGCACAGGGAGAGGAGGAAGGTGAGCAGGGTGGGTGCAGAAGGAAGCACATCAGGAGCTGTGTACATGTGTTTTGATCACTTTGAACCTCACTATGATGTAGAATTACAAGGCACTAATAAAAGTAAAAACAAAACACTTTGTTGACATGTAGGTTATTATATGCCTAGATTTCTAACCAAGAGCATAATTTTCTGTAGTTTTGATGAATATGACCCAAGGAACCAGTCCCCCCCTCCCTATATATTTTTGTATTGGGGATAGAACCCAGAGGCATTCTATCTCTAAGTTGTACCTCCAGCTGATTTTGTTTCTTTATTTGGGAACAGGGTCTTACTTGGTTTCTGAGAACCTTACTACGTTGCCAAGGTTGGCTTTGAACCTGCAATCCTGTCTCATTCTCCCAAGTATTGGGATTACAAGTGTGTGCCACCACATCTGGCTTATTAGATATTTTAACCTGCTGTGACTTAAGATGAATGGTCTTTTAAGGTGATCATTGCATTCATTTTTTTAGGATGTTGAAATTATTTTGCTGAGCCAAATAATGTTTGTTTGTTTGTTTGTTTATTTATTGTGTGTGGTAGTGGGGATTGGACCCAGAGGCATTCTACCTTCGAGCTACCCTCCCAGCCCAATTTTATTTATTTATTTATTTTTGCGGTACTGGGGATTGAACTCAGGGGCATTCTACCTCTGAGCTATACCCCCAGCTCTATTTTTTTTTTTATTCTTTATTTTGAAACCGAGTCTCACTAAGTTGCAGAGTGCCTCACTAGGTAGCTGAGGCTGGCCCCGAACCTGGATCCTCCGGTCTCAGCCTCCCAAATGCTGGGATTACAAGCGTGCGCCACCACGCCCGGCTCCAATTTTATTTTTTATTTGGAAACAGGGTCTCGCTAGGTTGATTTGAGCTTCAGTACTTGCTGAGGCTGTCCTTAAACCTATGATCCTGCTGTCTCAGCCTCCCAAATACAGGAATTACAGGAGTGTGCCACCATGCCCAGCCCAAATAAAATGTACATTTAAAAAATGCTTTTGATGCACATTGCCAGATTGTCCTTCATCTTATACTTATTTATAGTCCTACCACTAATATCTGAAAATACCTGTCTCCTAGAACCCTCATTAACAACCATCACAATTTGAAATACAGTATTACAGACAATTTTGACACCTATATTTAGAATTTTAAAAATAACATGCTTTTCCTATGGGTAGTAAATAGAAATCTATATTTATGCACCTTGTAAATATCCTTCAGCAAGTATTTTGTAAAGGACACAATTAGCTTTGTAAGTCGGAACCTTCTAAGGCATACAAAACATGAAAAAGATGTAGGACTTTTCCATCAAGGTGTGTGCGTGCAGCATGCAATTAGTATAGTCACAGAGAGAATGAGCGCTGTAATAGGATGATGTGGAACCAAAGTGCTAGGAGAACAGAGGGAGGAATAGTTTTCTTTTTCTTTTTAAGTGGGATCCAGAGAGACACATGTCACAGTCTATCTCCAACACTGAATTTGGTGAGCACCTTTTATTTTTAATACTGTGCTTTTATTGGTGCATTATTGTCTCACATGATAATGTAAATCATATTGACAGAGACATACATGCACACAGCACTTGGTGCCCCCCCCCGCATCCCAATTTCCCCCCTTTCCTATATAGAGTACTGAGATTGACGTTGGTATATTCACTTATGTACACACAGTCAATGTTAGTATTTCCATTAATGAACCTCAGTCTTCCTCCTCCCCTTCCCTTAGACCATCTCTCTGGCTTTACTGAGGTTTCTCCTCCATTGTCTGGAGTCCCTCTGGTATTTCAATTACTCCCTAGCTTGCACATATTAGAGAAAACATATGACCCTTCACTTTCTGTGGCTGGCTAATCTCATTTAACATGATGTTCTCCAGGCCCTTCCATTTTCTTGCAAATGACATAATTTTGTTCTTCTTTATTGCTGAGTAGAATTCCATTGTGTATATTTCCCATTATTTTGTAATCCAGGCTCTAAGCAAGAACCAGAAAGAGGCTTTGAATGAAATGAAGGAGTCAATAAATGAATTAAAGACCACAATAGAAACCAACTCTGGCAGGCTAGACTATGTGGAAAACAGGGTATCACTCTAGGAATGGTTTTCTTAGCCAGGAGTGGTGGCACAGGCCTGAATCCCAGTACTTGAGAGGCTAAGACAGGAGGATTGCAGGTTTGAGACCAGCATGTGGTGGTTTAGATCTGGTTTCAAACTAAAAAACTTTCAGAAAGGTCTGGGCATGTAGCTCAGTGGTGGAGGGCCTCTGGGTTCAATCCCTAGTACCATACACACAGAAAAAAAAATCCTTCCTTCCTTTCCAGTCCAAGGCTTCATGTATGCTGGGCAAGTCTCTACCAATGAGCCATCCTACTAGCCCCAAGAATAGTTATCTGCTTTGTATCTTAAAACAAATGACTGTGCTTTGGGCCTTGTAGAAGTTTTCCAAGTCAGAAAAGAGAGAGGAAAGAAAAAATTTAAAAGACAGAAGCTGAATGGCATCTTTGTTTGAATTATAAATATGTAAAACATCCATAAACCAATGACCAGTTCTATTCATTGATAGATTTTTTTTAGCTCTTTTTTCTTCAAGGGTCCTCATATTTAGGCAACATTACCTGCACCTCCCCCCCCCCCCCAGCAAACTCACAACAGTTTATTTGCTTGTCTCTGTTTCAGTCCGCTTTCCTTTTAGACTCTAAGCTTCAGTGGGCACGATTATCTCTTGGTTCATCACTTCTAATCTGGTTTCTTACACTTTGCCCAATGTATAGCAGGCGATTATCTCTTGGTTCATCACTTCTAATCTGGTTTCTTACACTTTGCCCAATGTATAGCAGGCGAGTAAATGATGAGTGTATGTATTCATACAGGTCATCAGTACACATTTGGGGATAGCAAGTGTCTGGAATTAAGATTGGTTGGGAAAGTTCAATTTCAAAGGGCTACGTGATCATCAGAGAAATAAATATTTTTTCATGCAGATTTTTCTAACTGGAGGTGAAATTGTTCTGCATTTTGAATATATCAATGTTGATTTCTTGGTTGTGATGTTTGTTATAGTTTCATAAGATGTTACTATTAGAGGAAATTGGGTAAAAGGTGCATAGGATACCTCGTGTGTGTGTGTGTGTGTGTGTGTGTGTGTGTGTGTGTGTGTGTGTTTTACTGGGGATTGAAGCCAGGGGCATTCTACCTCCAAGCTACACCCCCAGCCCTATTTTTTATTCCTTATTTTGAAACAGAGTCTCACTAAGTTTCGGAGGGCCTCACTAAGTAGCTGAGGCTGTCCATGAACCCTGATCCTCTGGTCTCAGCCTCCCAAGTAGTAAAACTCTCATCAAGCTACTGAGACCCTGTTTCAAAAAAAAAAAAAAAAAAAAAAAAATTTAAAAAAGGATGGGATAGCTCAGATATAGAAAGTCCCTGAGTTCAGCCCCCAGTACCACCAAAAAATAGATTGAGTACTTTTTTTGGTAGTACTTGGGATTGAACCCAGAGGCATTCTACCTTCCAACTACACCCCTAGTCTGATTTTTTTCTTACTTGACATCAGGGTTTTGCTAGGTTGATGAGAGTCTCACTACCACTACTTCATGAGGCTGTCCTTGAACCTGCAATCCTCCTGTCTCAGCCTCCCAAGTACTGGGATTACAGGTGTGCACCACCATGCCTGGTGAGTACTTTTAAAAAATGGAATTGACACCACATTTGTACTTTAATTTCAGACTTTTTAGATGAATTTTATTTTCAAAGCTTATTTGGAAGACCCAAGGGATACATTTTTTTTTTTTTTTTGCGGTACTGGGGATTGAACTCAGGGGCATTCTACCTCTGAGCTACACCCCCAGCCCCATTTTTTATTCTTTATTTTGAAACCGAGTCTCACTAAGTTGCGGATTGCCTCACTAGGTAGCTGAGGCTGGCCGCGAACCCGGATCCTCCGGTCTCAGCCTCCCGAATGCTGGGATTACAAGCGTGCGCCACCACGCCCGGCTCAAGGGATACATTTTAAAACTGTTGGGAACCATCCTTAATTTGGTTTTTGGAATAGAAGGCAATATACTGTGACTTTTCTTTATTTTTCTAGTGGAGAGTTTTTTTGTTTGTTTTTTGTTTTTTGTTTTCCAGCCAACCGGAAAAGGCAGTTCTACTAAGATTCTTGTGTCATAGTTCAGAGGCTTGGATCAGCAAAATAAGTGAACTTTTTAAGAACTCTGGTCCAGTATCATGGGCCAGTTTAAACTACATTGTAGGCAATATCAGGTCGCTCAATCTCCCTAAAAGGAAAGGTAACATTAAACTTTACAGTGCTGTTCATCAGAAAAAGAAAAGGGGAGCTCGTGTGTGTGTGTGTGTGTGTGTGTGTGTGTGTGTGTGTGTGTATTTGTGTGTGTGTTTGTGTGTATGTAGAAATGGTGGAGCTTCCTCATAAAATGTTAATTTATCTGACAGTATATTTATCTGACAGTATAAGTAGCTTTCAACCCTTTTGGAAAAACTTGAGGGTTGGGAGAAGGAGAGTGAAACTGTGCAGAAAGACAATTCGTATTTTGTTTGTGAAATTTGTGGAGGCATGGTTAACTCCTATTTCTCCTAGTAATGAACGTGAACAGATGTGGAGAAAATCTGAGAACAAAAACAAAAGCAAGCAAACAAATAAAAACCACTTATATTTTATCTTAGAGAATGTCTTGTGATTATTTTATTGTAGATTGTACTTTCTAATCATGTTATTCTTCGCTTGCAATCTTGGGACCCACAGTCATGAAAATAGTGGTAAACAGTCATGGAGCAAACTCCACGTGGAAGGAAGTGACCTAAAACAATTTAAAAATGTTACAGATAAACAACAAATCAATCCCCAAACAAATAATTCATATTTGGCTATTGGCTGGACTTGCATAATTTTCATTTTTTATTAAATATTTCAAGTTTCTCAACCATGTCATGACCATTGTTTTCTACTAAATTTAAATTTGTGTTATGTAGTTTTCAATTATTAGTTGATAATTTGTCACAAATTTTCCTAATAAAAAGGAAGAAATATACTATTTAACAGAACTTTGTTCCTGTCTTTCCCAGTCATCTTCAAATCTTTCCTGTATTAAAAAAAAAAAAAATTCTTGTTGAACCTCAAGATTGTTTGTACTTATGGTTTATGCCACATGTATGGCTGAAGCTTCCCTTCATTCTCTTTTAGGGATCTCTGAAATTTGTGTTGGGTGGGGACTACTTTCCCTCTCCTCATAATAACTTGTTAAAGTTGATAGGTAGTAGCCAGGTGTGCTGACCCAGGCCTATAATCTCAGCACTTGGGAGGCTGAGACAGAAGGATGGCAGATTCAAGGCCAGCCTCAGCAACTTAGTGAGACCCTGTTTCAAAATAAAAAATAAAATATGAGTTGGGTGTGGTGGCAAATGCTTGTAATCCCAGTACTTGGAAGGCTGAGGCTGGAGGATCCAGGTTTGCAGCCAGCCTCAGCTACTTAGTGAGGCCCTCCACAACTTTGTGAGAACCTGTTTCAAAAAAAAATAGGACTGGGGGTGTAGCTCAGAGGTAGAATGCCCCTGGGTTCAATCCCCAGTACTGCAAATAAAATAAAATACGGCTGGAGACATAGCTCAGAGGTAGAATCAATACTGAATCAATATTGTTTAATCTCTAATTTACCCCCTCCCAAGTTGTAGATGGTAAAATCATTCAAATGAATCACGGAAAAAGTTTGAGATTTATATCCTCACAATTCTGTAAATAATGATATATCGATAGACTATGAGGTAGTTTATATTGTGTTCATTTAAAAATGCAAAATATTAGAAATGAAGAAACTTCCTTATTGAACTGTTTACAATGTAAAGAAAGGCTAAAAAGTATCTGCTTGTGTTAGTTCAAGATAATTAAAATCTATCAGTTGCTTATTTTGCTATCAAATATTTTTAATTACAGAGGAATTTGATTCTTTAACAAAGGAGGTTTTTCTTAAGAATCATTTTCCTGCTGTAATAAGTAATAAAAACCAGAGGACATGAACAAAGAAGAAAGTGAAATGTTACATCCATTGCCATTCTCCTAGGTATAATCAGTGTTAATGTGCTTGTGATTTTTCCCTTGGAATTATCTATGGGGAGCCCCTCCTTTCCGCTCTTCTTATCCCCTCCTTTCCTTCCCTCTCTCCCTCCTTTAGTAGGGCTGTATCCCCAGTTCCAGCATTTTCTGGAGTTGGTGACCAGGAATTGTTCTCCTTCCCTTATTTCTGTTCCCTACTGTTTTTTTAATGGTTTAAGTTAGACTTGAATGTATCTGTAAAAGACTCAAGCAGTAAGATGATGCAATGAAAAGAAATCTCTTGTTTTTTAAAAATGTATTTGTATACATTCATATACACATACATGGTTTTAGTGACTTTTAAAATTACCTAATTTTCCTGAAACTTGATTTTTTTTTACTCAATAGAATATCATAAAGTTATTTTCTTGTTAGTACACAGATATCTACCTCTTTATATTATATCAAATACTATGTATTAAGCATAGTTTATATTACCGTTACTACTAGTAAACATTTACATTGTTTTTATTATTTGGTCATCATAAGCAATATTATTGCCAACACTCTCTTTTTTTTTTTTTGTGGTACTGGGGATTGAACTCAGGGGCATTCTACCTTCGAGCTACACCCCCAGCCCTATTTTTTATTCTTTATTTTGAAACCGAGTCTCACTAAGTTGCGGAGTGCCTCACTAGGTAGCTGAGGCTGGCCGCGAACCCGGATCCTCTGGTCTCAGCCAACACTCTTATAAATGCATCTTTGTGTCCCTAGTCAGGTGTTACTTAGTGTAGAAAAAAAAAAAAAAAAAAAAAACAAAGGTTGCTGAGTTGATGAGGATATGCATTTTTTTTCTTTTTTTCAGTGCTCTGGATGAAACTCAGGGCCTTGTGCATGCTGGGCAAGTGCTCTACCAGCTTGAGCTACATTCCCAGCCCTAGGACATATATTTAAAATTTCAGTAAGAACTGCCAAATATCCTCCCACAAATCCCATTCCATGTTAATCTCTTACTGTTGGCTGTTTTCTGTACTTCTGCCAATACTGGTAGTATCAGTTGCTGGGAGCCACCCCTCGAGGCAGTGGGGTTGGGGGGTCCCTCGATAGGTGGGGAATTAGACGAGGTCGTGAGAATATGCTCACACACAATGCAGGGTTGAAGTGCATCTGTTTATTTCTTGTAGTAGCTATTTTTTATACTATCTTTTACAATGAGGCATATACAATAGGAATTTTTACAGACTTATTTTTTCCTAAGGTCAAGTGGGTACATCTTTAACTAGAAAAGCCATTTCCCTTGGTGGGTTTTTTTTTTTTTTTTTTTTTTCCCAGTACTGGGGATTGAACTCAGGGGCATTCTACCTCTGAGCTATACCCCCAGCCCTATTTTTTATTCTTTATTTTGAAACAGGGTCTCACTAAGTTGCAGAGTACCTCACTAGGTAGCTGAGGCTAGCCAGGAACCCGGATCCTCTGGCCTCAGCTTCCCAAATGCTGGGATTACAAGCGTTTGCCACCATGCCCGGCTTCCCATGGTATTTGATGGGATTAAGAAAACAGTAAAGGTTACAAAATACAATATGTATATAAAAATTCTTTTAGTACAAAACAGTGTTAAAGATTAATGACAAAGAAGTTTAAATCTTCACTATTTGTTTAGCTCCTTTAAGCAGTGTCCTTATCTTTTTCAAAAGACAAAGAGGAAGAAGTGGACAAACTATCTGTCTTAAAGCCTTCTTTACTCATAGAATAAAATTGCAGACCTAAGTCTCTTTGGCTTATTTAATTTGTTTCTAACCTGTGTGCTGATAGGGAACGTAAGGCTGTTTAGTAACTAAGCTTGCAAAGCCCATTTCCTGATGTTTGTAAAAGGTTAATGAATATCTTATAGATTGTCTTGAGGCACCGCTTTTTCAGCTAATATTGAGGAATCATAATCTGTCCAGCCATCTTGTGTTTCTAAGAAATTTTCCTTTATAATTAATGTGAAAGCAAAACCCAAAGCACCCCAAATTTCCAGAATATAACATAATGCAAAGTAGGATATGCCACGCATTCCTTATTTTGGAATCGTCTGCCTTGCAGGATTCCAGTGGACCGAGCCTTGCTCAAGATCCAGGTATTAAGGTATCGTGGCAATCAATCCTTTAAATTTTTTCTGTTCGCATGGATAATCTTATCTATTTTATTTTTGTGGTACTGGGGAACTGAACCCAGGAGTATTCTGCCTCTGAGCTACCCCCACAGTCCTATTTTATTTATTTTTTATTTTTTTAAATTTTGAAACAGGATCTCCCTAAGTTGTGGAGGACCTCACTAAGTTCCTGAGGTTGGCCTTGAACCTGCAATTCTCCTTTGTCACCTTCTGAAGTACTGGGATTACAGGCATGCACCAGCATGCCTGGCTTATCATTTTAATGTTCTCTCTGCTTTTTATTGTTTGAGCTTTTTATTGTCCATTTGTACTTTGGATTACTTTCTTTTCCTGGTTTGTAGATTTTTTTAAAGAATAAATCCTTTTGTTATACATGTTGCAAGTGTTTTCTCCTCACCGGTTGCTTGTCTTATATTATTATTATTATTATTTTTATTTTTATTTTTTTTGCGGTACTGGAGATTGAACTCAGGGGCATTCTACCTCCGAGCTATACCCCCAGCCCTATTTTTTATTCTTTATTTTGAAACAGGGTCTCACTAAGTTGCGGAGGGCCTCACTAGGTAGCTGAGACTGGCTGCGAACCTGGATCCTCCGGTCTCAGCCTCCCTAATGCTGGGATTACAAGTGTGCGCCACCACGCCTGGCTTTGTATTATAATTGATATATTTTATCACATTAAGGTATCTTTCATCGGTAGTCAAATTACTGCTCTTCATATCATCTTAAAATTTGTATCTTGCATAAGAAAAGGGCTTCCTTATTTCTAGGTGAATTCACAGACTTCCATAACTAAATATGGGTAAATGATTAAATTTTATTTTACCCAAGACATACACAGAATCTTATCCTTTGCTTATTGATTTGGAATACTACTTTTATCATGTTTAATTCTCATATTCATGTAGTCTTGATCTGAATTCATTTCTCTTTGATCGGCCTCTGTCCACTCTGTGTCAGTTCACACTTTTAAGTGACTGGAGCTTTTTATAAAAGTTTAGCATGTCTCCTCAGGCTTGTCTTTCTCAGAATTTTTTTCTTTCCTTATATATTCTTTCATCTAGCAATATTTAATTTATACTTATAGTATTACAAAATGTCACATAAATTCCTGTTGATATTTTGATGGCTAACATACTAAATTTTAGATTCACTAGGGGGCAGATCTGACATTTTTGCAGTATTCAATCTTGTCCAGTAACATGTTATGCCTCTACAGCAATTCAGGTCTCCTGTGGCCTTTAGCAAAATTCTCTGGTCATTAGCCCAAGATCTTATATATTTTAGGTTTATTCCTGAATATTTTATTATACTTGTTAGTGTTATGATTAGAGTTGAATATATTTACAAATGATTTATCACTTGTGTATAAGAAGACTTGATTTTTTTTATACCTTATAGTCATAGAACTATATCATATTCTTCTTTAGTCCTAATGTGTGCCAGTAATAGAGTGTCTTTGATGTTCTAGAGCATCTTTGTCCAATGGAAATGTCCTTCACATATGTAATTTAAAATTTTCTAGTAGTCATATTAAAAAATATCAAGAAACAGGTGAAAATAATTTTCACAGCATACTTTACCTTAATAGATCTGAAATATTATCATTTCAACATGTAAACAATGTAAAAAATATTACTAAGATATTTTGCATTCTTTTTTTGTATTACGTCTTCAGAATTTATTGTGTAATTTGTACCCGTAGCACTTTGTAATTTGGACATTTCACATGCTCAATGACTACAAGTGGCCAGTATACTGGATAGTGCAGTTCTAAATGGACAATCACATGACCTGCAAATATGAGCATTTTTTTAATTGGTGCATTGTAATCATACAACTTTGTTAGGTACAAGTTGGTAAAAGCATAGTACATGCACACATCTCTCATTTAACCTTTCCCCAATTCCTGCCCCACTTCCTCCCCCCCCTCCTTCTCAAATTGTTCAGTGATTGACTTTGATATGTTTGTGAAAGTATATCATGTGCATTAGGGTATTTAACACCCCCCCCCCCATCACCTTCTTTGCTCACTTAAGGTTTCTCCTTTATCTGGAGTACCTCTTTGCCCCATTTTCTCTCTAGCTTCCACATATGAGGGAGAGCATATGATTTTTTACTTTTTGCAACTGACTAATCTCAGTTAGCATAATGTTTTCCAGTTCCATCTATTGCCCTGCAAATGACTGAAAAATTTTTTTTCTAACTTAAAAACAATCTTTTTCCTTGTCTTAATCTTTTTGTGTGGGGCACTAGTAGTACAGTGATGATGTCAGTGATATTCATGGGAATACTTATGGTGATTATAATGTTGCACCGCTGGACTTGGTATAAAGCTGTATATAAAATTCTCCTATATGCATATGTTTCCATATGTAAAGAAAAAATTTAGAAAGATATACAAGAAACTTAAATAGTGGTTCTCTGTGGGAAGTGGAAATAAGAATTATAGGATTATAGGATTAGGGACTCATAGCCTGTGTGTGTGTGTGTGTGTGTGTGTGTGTGTGTGTGTGTGTGAGATACTGGGGATTGAACCCAGGGGCATTCTACCTCTGAGTTATACATCCAGCCCTATATTATTTTTGTGTTTGAAACAGGGTCTCACTAGGTTAATGAGAGTCTCACTACTTGCTAAGGCTGTCTTTGAATCTGTGATCCTTCTGTCTCAGCCTCCCGAGTATGGGGATTACAGGTATTCAGTCTTTAAAACGTGTTATATACTTGGGCAATAGAATTTTGAAATAATGAACTTGTTTTGCTTTTATAATAAAAAATGTTTTTTGCTTTTACAATAAAAATTTTAAAATGAAATAAATTTTCTGCTTTTATAATTAAATTTAAAAATGAAATGTTATTTAAAAATTTCAAACATAAAAAGTATAGAAGTTGTAGAGAGATACATTCATCTTTTTGGAGGCAGTAGTCCTAACTGTGTGTTCTCTTCTCAAGCTGGACTCTGGACTGTCTTCACACTAGGCGGCGTGGGGAGCAAAGCGGTGGCCTCTCCAGAGCTTTCTTCCCCTCTGGCCAACCAGAGTCTCCTGCTGCTGCTGGTATTAGCCAACCTGACAGATGCTCTAGATGCTCCAAACCCCTACAGACAGGCCATCATGTCCTTTAAGAACACACAAGGTTTGTGATGTTTTCTCTCTGAATATTCTTTCTAATGAGAGTGTTGTTAATTCCATGTTTATTGTCTTATTGTTTGGGGAAATGAATGTCAATTTGCTATTTTCATATTGGCATATGAAAACTTAGAAAAACTTAAAAAGAAAACTTAAATAAGAAAACTTAAATAAGAAAAACTTAGATTTGCCTGTTAATATTTCTCAGGAAGGTTAAATAAATCTTAGAAGATACTATGGTTCTTTATGTCCATTTACATTTATGTTCCTCTCAGAGATTAACTTGTGTTTAATTTGGGGTAGTCTGTACTTCCTATTAGAGATAGGAATTAACCTATGTTACCCAAGTGATAGGCTGATTTAAACTTCCACTTATAGTCATATTCTAGCTAGTTTTGTAGAACTAAAAATTAGAACAGAAATCAACAAATATTTTTCTATAAAGGAGCAGCGACTTTGCAGAGTTATCTGATTATACTGCAACCACTTAACCTGCCACAAGAATAAAAGAGCATGGCTATGTACCAAGAAATCTATCTATCTACCTTTCTTTCTTTCTTTCTTTCTTTCTTTCTTTCTTTCTTTCTTTCTTTCTTTCTTTCTTTCTTTCTTTCTTTCTGTTTCTTTTTTTTTGCAGTACTAGGGCTTGAACCCCAGGGGCATTCTATCTTGTACCTCCAGCCCTGTTTTTTATTCTTTATTTTTAAACAGGGTCTCACTGTGTTACAGACGGCCTCACTAAGTAGCTAAGGCTGGCTGCAAACCTGAAATCCTCCTGTCTCAGCCTCCCAAGTACTGGGATTACAAGCATGCACCACCGTGCCTGGCTTAAATCTTTATTTCTAAAACAGATGATAGGCTGCCTATGGGCTGTAATTTATTAATCCCTAAAATAGAATATGAACAGATAGTTCCATTTTGAAACAGTAATCTTCTAACAAAAGATTACATTCTAAAAGGAGGATTAGTATAGTAGATTGTCAAGATGTATCCAACACTCAAGTAATTAAAATGAGCAAGAAGTGCAGTTATTGAGTGAGAACATTAAAACTTTCTTACCATCTATGCCATCTAGTCTGTGTTTCTTAGACAGTGGATGAGTGGGTTGCACCTTCATCAATTCTGGTATTATCATTCGCAGAGTGTCTTAGTCTGTTTGTCCTGCTGTAATGAAATGCCTGAGAGTGGGTAATTTATGAAGAGCAGAAATTTCTTTCTCATAGTTCTAGAGACTGGGAATTCCAAAATCAAAGTACCAGCAGGCTTGGTGTCCAGTAAGGACCTTATCTCTGCTTTTGACTTCTGAGATGGTGCCTTCAGTGCTGTGTTCTCACATGGCAGAAGGGATGGAAGGAGATAGGAAGGAATAAATGCTGCATGAAACCTCTTTTATTTATTGTGGTGCTGGGAGTTAAACCCAGGGGCATTCACCTATGAGCTGCACATGCAGCTTTATTTTATTTTTTATTTGGAAACAGGGTCTTGCTAAGTTGCTGGGAGTCTCTGAGTTGCTGAGGTTGGCCTCAAACCTGCAATCCTCCTGCCTTAGCCTCCTTTGTACTGGGATTACAGGCAAGTGCCACCATGCCCAGATAGGGAGCCTCTTTATTAAGGCTATAATCCATGAGGGAGGAACACTCATAACCTAATCACCCCGTAAAGCCCCCACCTCTTCATCCTGTTTCTTTAAGACTAAGCTTCAACATGAACGTTGGAGGGCACACAGACATTCAAACCATAGCACAGGCAACAGGAAGTCAAGAACAACTTGATGGATAAAAGATGGAACCTCATGTATCTGGTAGTATTTTTCTATTTTATTAGTATACTTTTCTTTTGGGTGACAGTGTGTCTTAATGAGTAAGAAAGCAACTTTTGGAGCCATACTGACCAGGGTTCACACTACATCTCAGTCACTTTAGAGTGTGAGACCTTTTATAATTTACATAAGTTGTAAGCTTCAATGGCTTTGTCTGTGAAATGGAGATAATGTCACCTAACACCATTTGTATAAATACCAAGAAATCACTGTCTAAATGCCAAGACTTTAAAATGATCAGATCAGATTTTGTAACACCATAAGTCTTCAGTCTATGGTTTCTACTGCTGTTACTTTTGCTACTCTGGCCAAATGTTAGGTTTAGGATTGAACCTTGTTTAAGATAATCATCTCTTGGAAACTATTTAATACAGTGATTCATAATATTGGCTTTAGGGTCAGACCGACCTGTGTCCATTTCCCAGTTTTTATTCTTTAAGTGTAAAGCAGGGGCTGTAATCTCCCCTCACATGGTTCTGATAAGAATTAAATAGCTTTTATCATAGTATAGACTTAGCAAATTATTGCTCTTGTTATAAAAAGCAATATAATGCAGAGGCTGATCTGGATTTCACTCAGGGCTGATCTGGGAAAAGTTACTTAATATCTCTCTCTATTTCATCATTTGTAAAACTTGTCAGAATATTGACGTGTTTGTTTGGATTAAATAAGGGGTAACAGATTTTACGTAAAGTGGTCTATGTAATGGGTGCTTGTAGCAGTAATTAACTAGTCATGTACAGATGTTATAGACACACATAACACACAGGGTAATCAGATATGATACAGGTTTCTTTTAAAGGGGTAGAGTTCAAAGTCCAGAGAGTCTTATATAGGTCCTATAATATTAGCATGCTTATAGTACATGACAATACTTTCTTTTGCCATCCTTGCAAAATTATGAAGTCAATCATAAGGGAGTAATTTTTTTTTTTTTTTTTTTTTTGCGGTACTGGGGATTGAACTCAGGGACATTCTACCTCTGAGCTATACCCCCAGCCCTTTTTTTTTTTTTTTTTCGGTACTGGGAATTGAATTCAGGGGCATTCTACCTCTGAGCTATACCCCCAGCCCTATTTTTTATTCTTTATTTTTGAAACAGGGTCTCACTAAGTTGCGGAGTGCCTCACTAGGTAGCTGAGGCTGGCCGCGAACCCAGATCCTCTGGTCTCAGCCTCCCAAATGCTGGGATTACAAGCGTGCACCACCACGCCCCGGCTGGGAGTAATTTTTTATAAGTGTCCAAAATACAGAGTTAGAGCCAGGCATGGTGGCACACTCTTGTATTCCTAGTACCTAGGAAGCTGACATAGGAGGATTGCAGGTTTGCGACCAGCCTCAGCAACTTAGGGAGCTCCTCTGCAACTTAGTGAGACTCTATTTCAAAATAAAAAATAACATAGGGCTGGGGTGTATCTCAGAGGTAGAAAACCCCTGGGTTCAATCCCCAGTACTACAAAAATAAATAAATTAATTAATTGCAATATTTGGATTGAAAAATAACCTACATCTCAAATATGGAAGGAAAAGTCAGGGTGCCATGTGGTAGAACTGCAGCCTGTGTCTTTGTCTCCCAAACATGAAGAATAAAATGAAGAATCTAAGTGGCACAGGACCACAGGACTGTCAAAGATGTTATGTTGGGACACAGCTCTTTTCTGTAAGAGCAGTTTTGAGAAATGATTGTGTTTTGTTTTGTTATAGGTACCTCTGTGTTTAATGTCTTTTAAAACAAATTCTTGATGCTTATTTTTTAGAACACATAAAAAGTCAATTCTTTGTACCGTCATGTTCCTGTGTTTTATCTGATGAAATTATTACTTTCTCTGAGTCTAGGGAAACTATCTTTATCTCCTTTTCTACTTCCTAACTTTACTTGCTTAGCAAATTCAGTGAACTGTGGGAAAGACATTATGCCGGTTTTAGAATATCAATAATTTTCTCAGTATGGGCTATGATTGATGCTTTTCATCATTTTCAGTAACTTTTTTTTTTTAAGCTTCTTAACAATTGCAGCCAATTAGCTTTCTATTTTCTTTTTATTTTGTTTTCGTGGTACTGGGAATTGAACCCAGGAGTGTAGGGACCGCTCATGTCATGTGGCATTGGGCAGTCAGTCACAGGCTCTGACCTTTCTTGGTCAAATATGACCCCTCCACCCTAGGGAAGCCGGTGGGTGGGTCAAGGAAAGGCCTACCTCCCTCCCCCGCAGCTACCAGTGATGAGATCTTCTCCCATTGGCTCCCCCTCCCCAGCTTCACCTCCCTATCTGATCTTCCCATATATACCATTGTGTGTTGGAATAAAGCTGAGTTCCTGTGGCGCTGCCTGACCGCTGACTGGACTCCCGACAGGGTGCTGTTTTTTCGGGGGCTTCCCTGACTCCCCAGGGTGATGGGCCTGGCCTCGACACTCTCCCTCTCGCTCTCGGCCCCGAGCTGGCCCACTTCGCTCTACCCCGTGTGGCGTGGGACGCTACACAGGAGCATTCTGCCTCTGAGTTTATTTCTTTATTTTGAAACAGGGCCTCACTAAGTTGCTGAGGCCAGCCTCCCAACTACTGGGATTATAAGCATGTGCCACCATGCCTGACTTAAGTTTTCTTTTAAATAAAAAAATTATGGAAATGTTCTGGTAGTTGTGTAAGGTTTGATATATTCTGTCCATTAGAGAAGCTAATGTTGAATGTGTACTGATTTTGCTATTATTTTAAAACTAGCTAAATTGTATGTCACTATTCTAGCCATTTAATTTAGAAATGGATTAGTAACATTGGTTAATACTTTAGCCATGATTTATTTGTTTGAAGTAAATGAACCTAGCTTCAAGGCAGTTTTTTTAAAAACCTTATCTTATGAGATTTCCTTTTTTTATAGAAAGCTGTATTCTTTGTCTCTAGATGTTTCTATTTGGGGTGCTATCTTTGTTTTGGTCTCCAGGTATCTCCGTGTGGTGGTTAAATTGTTTCCATGGGACACTTTTGGCCCCAGAGCTCTATTTAAGTGCATGTTCTTATCGCTGATTCACTTCTGCTAGGCTTATGGGAAAATAGTAACAGTCAAACTATGTGACTTAATTTACTTTTCTTTTTAGTAAAGTTTAAAATATAAATTGAAAAGTTGACTTTGAAATGTAGGGATTTTATATAAAGTTAAGAGGAATTGAGTTGTATGCATTACTTTAACAGTACTTATATTTTATATGAAAAGTCTAGCCCAGAAAATATTCATAAGCTGGTTTTTTTTTTAATTTTAATTTTGTGCTTTTCTTTTCTTTCTTTCTTTTTTTTGGATTGTAGATAGCAGTCCCTTCCCCTCATCAATTCCACATGCCTTCCAGATTAACTTTAACAGTCTGTATACAGCCCTGTGTGAACAGCAGACATCTGATCAAGCAACTCTGCTCTTGTACACACTGCTTCATCAGAATAGCAATGTCAGAACGTACATGCTGGCTCGCACAGATATGGAAAACCTGGTAAGTACCGTGCTGGACATGCTATGCTTTGTGCATCTTATAACGTTTGGAAAAATACTTTCTTTCCCCAAGAGGGTAAGTATGTTTGCCTTGTTGGCACATAGATGGTGGCTGAGAGACTGATGGATGTCACTGGCATAGGCAAATGATGTGTTTCTTCAGTGTGTAAGATAGCTCACGTGGCGAGGGCCTCTCAGAGCAGAACAGAGCAGAGCGGCATCCTCAACTGGCCCCACAAGTGGCCCTGTTCCTGAGGTCATTAGCATCCGCCCACTGCCCAGGATTCAGCCCCTTCGAGTTCTCTAAGAAGCTTCCTCTGCAGTTCTCAAGGAGATTTTCAGGTCTTCTTGGTCCCTTCTAGTTGGTGCAATTGTGACCAATTCTACGAATCTGGTGGTCACAATTGCAGCATATTCCTGATGACAATGGGGAAGGAAGGGTAATTTCAACTCAGGTTCCCAGGTGCCACATCCTCATGATAGGCTTAGACTCTAGGACTGTGTGAACACAATTACTGGCCTGCTATAGTTTTGTTATTGTTGTTTGTTTGTTTCTGTTTTTTGTAGTACTGGGAATTGAACTTCAGGGCATTCTACCACTGAGCTACATATGTTCTAACCCTTTTTTCTTATTTTTTATTTTGAGAATGGGTCTTGCTAAGTTGTCTAGACTGGCCTCAAACTCGCAATCCTCTTGCTTGAACCTCCTCGGTAGCTGGGATCACAGGCATGCACCACCATGCTCAGTTAGACATCTCTTTAATGGACACTGTCTTTCATTATAGGAATGAAATTTGTTCCACAGTTTTTGTTCATAGACAGAAACCCCTATAAGCCATGATTGATTTCCATTATAACTAAGGTATAAATGTCAGTGCTTCTCTGAGGGGAAAAGGAAACTGCCTCAACAAGGGGTGTTTGAAGTACATCATATACAGATAACTGTGACTATTAATACATTAATAAAAAAATGTCAACATTACTGAAATAGTTAGCAGCTGACTGATGGCAGCAGAATTTCCCCTCTGCCCCACTTTTCACAGGTTGATAGAGGCTTTACCACCTATTTAGTCAGCATTAAAATACTGTGTAAACACTGAAGAAACATGTATTAGAATTCACTGAGCATATTCCACATCACAGTGACACTAATAGCAAAATGTGTGATGAAAGAATCTTTCTCCATATCAGCTGTGTATAGAAAAACATTGGCTTAAATAGCAAAACTGGGTGTAAAAGTCTACTGCTCATGAGTAAAAACTTGTAAAGAGAAGGTTTGCAATCTTGATATCATGTACAGGGAAGGGGAGGGATGGAATGGGAGCGGGGGGAAACTCACCAAGTACTGTCTGCATTTATGTCCCTATCCCGCTGAACTTCCTGATGATGGGAAATTACAATGCACCAATAAAAGTGTGTTTGTGTGTGTGTGTGTGTGTGTGTGTGTGTGTATATGTATATATATATGCACATATATATACATATATATGTGTATATATGAGAGAAGACTTGTTTCCTGGTGGGTGTGTATAAGTAGAGACAATTCAGGAAATGTCATCAAAAAGCAGAAAGCCCAGGACATCACCTGTTTTAGAGAGTTCCATGATCAGGATGTTGGTTTATAAGTTGCTGCAAGGAACAGCTATCTCAGTATTTGATGACTTACTCCAATGGCGGGTTACAAGATTTTGTCTTGAGGCTTCTTTTGGATGGCATAGTGTTTATTTTGATTGTTTTTAATTTTTGTTCACAGATTGCTGTGCTAATTTCTTAATTTATGTCTCTAACTGTCGTTTTGCTTTTCATCTATAGTGAATATCTGTTGAAGCTCTGATTAGAAAACAAATTAATAGGATATTGTGCTCATCTGAGTTTGTCGTTAATGTTTTTTTATTCTACAGGCTCTGATATTAAGAAGGTGATGTTTGACACATCACAGAATACCTTATTGTGCGCAGGTGCTTGTGAGGCAGGTGTGACTGACTTGAGCCCTTTCTACCAGTGGTCTCACTCACTGTTCTTTGACTTATTTCAGGAATAGTAATTTTTTTTTTTTTTTTTTTTTTTTTTTTTTTTTTTTTTTTTTTTTTTTTTTTTTTTTTTTTTTTTTTT
>PVLC010007630.1:12835-38942 GCA_004027655.1 Graphiurus murinus | reverse complement strand
CTCCTGAATGCTGGGATTACAAGCGTGCGCCACCACGCCCGGCTTCAGGAATAATAATTACCCTGGTATAATTTCTCATGGTACATATTTTGTTGGCATCTATTAACATAACAATGCAGTGACCCCTGAATTTCTTTTTGTGTCCGTTGTAGTGTCTGGGGGCAGAATCCAAGTGCTAAGAATAGGATTTAGAAGTACATGCTTTTTAGAAAAACTCAAAAGAACATGATTTATATGTATCTACAAAACTAGCTAGATGCTTTATTTTATTTTATTTTTTGGTACTAGAGGTTGAACCCAGGGACATTCTACCTTCCAGCCACACCCCCAGCCCTATTCTGTTTTTTTAGTTTGAAACAGGGTCTCATTAAGTTGCCAAGGTTGGCTTCAAACCTGCAATCCTTCTGTCTCATCCTCCCAGATACTGGGATCACAAGTGTGCACTGGCATGCTCAGCTAAGTGAACACTTTAAATGTCATGCTTCTTTTAGTTGTAAGTAATAAACTTTTTTATGCCTGCCTTAAGCAAAGAGGAATATATTTGCACAAATGAAAAACTTGTGAAAAAAATTTTTTTTTCTTTAGCCATGGCTGGATCTAGGGGCTAAACCATGTTATCTATCCCTTTCCTCTGCTTTCCACAGCCTTGGCCTTGGCCTCAGCACACACTTTCTAAATGGAGAGAGAATTGGCCACCAGCAGCTCTTAGTACATGGCCATCTTACCACTTGTAAGCAAAAAGTAAGAGAAACCATATATGCAGTATCCATAAAAATTTCGCTGGGTGCAGTGGTGCACACCCGTAATCCCAGTACTTGGAAGGCTGATACAGGAGGATTGCAGGTTTGAGGCCAGTCTTGGCAACTTAGTTGAGACCCTGTTTCAAAATAGAAAATAAAATAGAACTGGTGATGTAGTTCAGAGGTAGAACCCCCCTGGGTTCAATCCCCAGTGCCTCAAAAAAAAAAAAAAAAAAGAAACATTATGACATTACGAAGGGCTCTTATAGACTCTTTGGGCCATAGGGCCACTTCTGTGACCAGTCGCTATATAATAAACCATCATAACCTTTAACGAAGGGATTTCTTTACAAATACTTTATAGTTACAGTATTATCCTATTTGTAACTTCTTTAATTAGGGGATTATGAGTTAGTGGCCATTTCAGCTTCTGTTTGTGTTAATCAGTTGAGTAGAGATTTGGTGGCTGTTTCCCTCAGGACTCCACCAGTCTTCTGCCCTTGACTCAGGCCTTGATCCTACACGGATAGGCAACTTGTATCAATTTGATAGCTTGCTAATTTAAAACTTCAGTGAGGAGACACATAGAAAATGAGGTTAGTATTCACAGTGACATGAGGTCTATGATTTATCGTTAATTATCAAAAGTTTCATAAGATTTTCATATCTTCTAGATAGCTAATAATCCATATATTCTGAGTACAGTTTTTACATAAAAATCAGGAAGCCCAAATATCTTGTTTAGTCCTTTCTCTTTCTGTTTTCATGGCTAACTTTCTTGAAAGTCTTAAGCCACATTCTCTGCCTTAACTTGCTTCCTTAACTGTTCACTTTTCAGCCTTTTGTGAAACAGCTTCTTTTCTCATGACTGTCTTCTCAGTAGCTCCTCGTTACTAAATCCAGTGGAAATGTTGCATCACTACCTTATTTGACTGTGTTCACCTCTGTTTTTTAAACTGCCCAACCTCTACATGTCAGTCAGCTCTGGCTGCTATAACAGAAATGCTGCAGACTGGATGCTTACACAGCAGAAAGTTTTTCTTCACAATTTTGTGGGTTGGGAATTCCAAGATAAAGGTACTGGCCAACTCACAGGGTCTGATGAGGGCCTGCCTGCTGGTGTGTAGATGCCTTGTACTTGCGGTGTCCTCATGTGGCAGAGGGTGAGAGGGAAAGGCAGAGATTGTGCCCTGTGTCTCTTCAGGGTACTCATCCCATCATGAGGGCTCCTGCCTTGTTACCCAACCACCTCCCAAAGGCTTCGCCTCTTACACCATCCCATTGGTGTTAGGGTTTCAACTCATCAATTTTAGGGGCATCTTACACACACCCGTGGCTTTCTAACTATTGTATTCTTCTGATTTTTTTTCTTTTTCTTTCCTTTTTATTATTATTATTTTTTTTCATCTCTATGCCTACTGCTTTCTCTCTCACTTATGTGTTGTCTTTAACTGTTCAATGTGTCCTACTGCAGGATTCTGTCCTAATGTCTTTTTTTCTGTTATCTTCTTTGTAATTCTAAGACATCTAATGAAATCCCATTCCGTTTGTCATTTTTATGGGGACAACTTTGTGTTCTGTATTTACAGTCCTGATTGCCCAAGTCTTAAACTCATGTTTCCAGTTGCCCTAGATATTCCCCAGTGGCTGCCGTGTAGCTACATCTGACACGTAACAACTGGGCTCATTATCTCTCCCAGACCTGCTGATCCTTCTCTTCCTCTTGTGTTCTCTGTCCTGGTGATGAACCATCCATATGGTTGGCAAAAGCTAGACAAGGGCTTTGGCAAAGCCCTCTGTTTTCTTCCTCCATTTCCAGCCAAGTTCTTTCGGTGTTCTCTCATTAATATTGTTGGAATCTACTGATGTATTTTTTCCTCATTGCTACTTTGGTTTAAGCTGCTTCATCTTACTGCAATTACTACAGTATCTTTAACTGGACTTCATGCTTTCAGTCTTGCCATTTAGCCAGAGTGCGTTTACCAAAGTCAAATGGAATCATGTCCTTTCCTACTTGTAAAGCCCTTTCATGTCTTCACAGTTTCCTCAGTTAAAACCCTGATTCTTTAATGAAGCTAACAGGATATTTTGTAACCTGGCTGCAGCTTCTTTCTGGATTTTTACCTCTTTCCTGTTATTGTCCTTGTATTCTAAGTGACATTACATAGCATGACTAAGTAGTATTTGTCCTAGGAATACAAGTTTGGTATGTATGTATTTATTTATTTATTTATTTATTTATTTATTTGGTACTGGGGATTGAATCCAAGGGCATTCTACCTTCGAGCTACACCCCCAGCCCTATTTTTTATTCTCTATTTTGAAACAGGGTCTCACTAAGTTTAGGAGAGCTTCACTAAGTAGCTGAGGCCGACTGAGAACCTGGATCCTCCAGTCTCAGCTTTCCAAGTACTAGGATTACAAGCATGCGCCACCACACCCAGTAAGCTTGGTTTAATATCTGAGAATCAATCACTTTTATGTAATATATCATATCAGTACATTAAAACCCCAAATCACATGATTATTTAAATAAATTCAGAAAAAAAAAACACATTTGACAGAACCCTCACCCTTTCATGATAAGAACACTCAACAAACTAGGACTAGAAGGGAACTTCTTCAATCTGATAAAGAACATCACAAAACCAGTGTTAACACTATAGTTAATGGTGAAAGACTACACTCCCCCCATGATCAAACACAAAGATGTCGGCTTTTGCTTCTTCTAATCAGCATGGTACTTGAGATTCTAGCCTGAGCAAGTGAATAAGAAAAAGAAATAAAAGGTATCTAGATTGGCCGGGCGTGGTGGTGCACTCTTGTAATCCCAGCATTTGGGAGGCTGAGACCGGAGGATCCAGGTTCATGCCAGCCTCAGCTACCTAGTGAGGCACTCTGCAACTTAGTGAGACCCTGTTTCAAAATAAAGAATAAAAAATAGGGCTGGGGGTATAGTTCGGAGGTAGAATGCCCCTGAGTTCAATCCCCATACCTCAATAAATAAATAAATAAATAGGTATCTAGATTGGAAAGAAAGAAGTAAAACATTTGTATCTGCAGATGACATTGTCTTATACATAGAATGTCCTAAGATATTTACTAAAAAAACCCATTAGAACTAATAGATGAGTTCATCAAGGTTATAGGGTACAGCATCAGTGTACAAGATCAGTATGCAGAAACCATTGTAACTTTAAACATTACCAATGAAGAATCAAAAAATGAAACTAAGCATATAGTTCCATTCACAATAGAATTTTTAAAAATAACTATTATATTAAAATAAAAAGTCTAAATAATTGTGCCTGGCATGGTGGCACACACTCTTAGTCTCAGCACTTGGGAGGCTAAGACAGGAGGATCACAGCCTCAGCACGTAGTGAGACTCTCATCAACCTAAGGAGACCCAATTTCAAAATAAAAATAAAATAGGGCTGGAGATGTTGTTCCAGGTAGAATCCCTCTGGGTTCAATCTCCAGTACCAAAAAATAAAATAAATACAAGTGTAAAGGTTTAAAATATTTAGTCTTGTAGTAGGGCATTGAAATAGTAATTATACTTTTTATTCCATAGGTTTTGCCAATTCTTGAGATTCTGTATCATGTTGAAGAAAGAAATTCACACCATGTATATATGGCCCTTATAATATTGTTGATTCTAACAGAAGATGATGGCTTCAATAGGTCCATTCATGAAGTGGTAAGTTGTCGCTACTCGGATTATAGTTAGCATTACAGAACAGACAGGTCCCTCCATATGATTCACTGTAGTCTTCTCTTATGCCCAGCTTTTGTGTGTGTACTTCCCTTCCTCCTTGACACCTGTGTTCCAAATGGACGGTAGAAACATCTCAGCTTAATTTAGGAAATAATTCTTGCTCACTGAGGCCTAGCGTTGTTACAGAGCTGTTTGCTCTAAGCAGCCAGAGCAGGACTCTGTACATCCCTTCTTGAAGGTCGTGCTCAGGAGAACATACATGGAAAGGTTTGTTGAAGTTCTGTTTTCCAAGAGTCACCTACCTTTTTTTTTTTTTGCTTTTAAATCACTAAGCTTTGTTTGGTTTTTGTATCATTTTTATCCACATGCCCTATCTCTTCCAGATAAATCTCCTTTTTGTGTACTAATGATAAACTCCTGTTTTCCAGACCTGTTTTTTCTCTTTCTCTTCTATTTTAAGAAGGAACAAGTAAACACATTAGTACTGTTTGCTTCCTATAACTGAAAATCTCACAATTCACTTTTATTTACTGCTTAATTTAACCTTCAGAGCAGAACTGTGTGTAATCAAAAATTGGAGACATGGCATAATTCCTTTTTCCTTAAAGCAGTATTTTTGACTTAAACTTTTCTTCCCCATTACAGATATTAAAAAATATTACTTGGTATTCAGAGCGGGTTTTAACTGAAATTTCACTGGGGAGTCTCTTGATTCTGGTCGTGATAAGAACCATTCAGTACAACATGACAAGAACGAGAGTAAGTATTCCACAACTATTTTTCTGTCTTTATGCATATAATACAATTAAGACTATTGTTTAAAGTAATCTCAATTTTTAGAGTGTAAAAATTCTCATGAAACATGCTGGAAAAATGTAGATCAGCATATAATTCTTGTATTGTGTGACTTTGATAGAATGTATGTTTCTTAATTTTAATGACTGCATGATATTTTACATGAAATAGAAAATAAGCAACACAGCTTATTTGGATCAAAGCTATTGTATATCTTTGCTGTATTGATAACACTGATTTGCCTTTTGAAAGCAGCAACAGCAAAGTATAAGAAAGATGTGTGCGCAAGAAAATATGAATTCAGATGGGAAAGAAAAGGAAAAGAGACAGAATGTTTTAAATTGTAATTTCTACTCGATTCTATTTGTACTACCTAGAAGCATGTTTCAGTTCCTGCCAATAGAAATATATTCTCAAAGGGAAGCAATGTACAGAATTCATAGCAAATGGTCAATACTTAAATACTTTCACCTATTCTGTGGGGCAAATGTAGATATATGTCCTTATTTTTATCTGAGATCCTAGGAGCCATGTGTGTTTTAAAGTGGAGAATTTTTTGTACTTTAGAAAGGTAAGTATAGTATACATTTTATATTGCCTGTAACCATTAGGGTCTGAAGCAGCACACTGTAATTAAACATTAATATTTCTGCAGCAAACTCTCCCCTTCCTCTTTCCCTTCCCCTTCCCCCTCCCTCCTTCCTTCCCTTCCTTCCTTTCTTTCTTTTGGTACTGGGGATTGAACCCAAGGGACATCCTACCTCTGAGCTATAGCCTCAGCCATTTTTAAATTTTTTTTTGTTTTGTTTTGAAATAGGGTCTTCAGGGTCTTGCTAGGTTGCTGAGAATCTTGCTATGTTTCCAAGGCTGTTCTTGAATCTGTGATCCTCCTGTCTCAGCCTCCTACATACTGAGATTATAGACATGCAGCCCCATGCCTGGCAAACTATTTCAATGTTCATTCACCATGTTGGGGCTGATGAAGACCATCAATAGCATCATAATATTTTGTTTCAGTTCTTGCTTCTAAATGGGTTGTGAAAAAACTTTGACTTCTTTGTGCTTTGTGGATTTGAGAAATATACAAAAGACCCAAACTTTATAGAATCATCAAGAATCAAATTTCAATTTGCTTCTAATTAACCTTGATTAAAATATAGTGAAGGCCGGGCATGGTGGCTCACACTTGTAATCCCAGTACTTGGGAGGCTGAGACAGGAGGATCGCAGCCAGCCTCAGCTACTTAATGAGGCCCTCCTCAACTTAGTGAGACCCTGTTTCAAAATACAGAATAAAATAGAGCTGGGGGTGTAGCTCAGAGGTAGAATGCCCCTGGGTTCAATCCCCAGTACCACACTAAATAAATAAATAAATAAATAAGTAAATAAATAAATAAATAAATAAATAAATAAATAAATACAAATATAGAGAAGACATGACATGTGTTTTATACTTGCTCTTTTCTAACAGGACAAGTACCTTCACACAAATTGTTTGGCAGCTTTAGCAAACATGTCGGCACAGTTTCGTTCCCTCCATCAGTATGCTGCCCAGAGGATCATCAGGTAAATATGAGGTTTAAAAGAAACAGCACGGTTTTACATTCTGGTCGACCTATTGAGAAGGATACCATGTTGGTCCTTTTTCAGTGTTGTATGCAAGAAATGCCAAATTTCTTACTTAATTTTCATCTCCCTCTTGTTTGGTTGAAAGTATCTTGTTCTGTTTTGTTTTGTAACCCACTTTTTGATCACAGTTAATTTTATTTACTTTTAATTTTTTTTTCTAGTGGTAGGTGTTGTATGTTAGCTTTTTACAAAGGAGCGAGTGGTTTTCTTTTTTTTTTTTTTTCAGTACTGGGGATGGAACCTGGGTGCATTCTACCTCCGAGCTACAGCCCCAACCCTATTATTTTTTTATTCTTTATTTTGAAACAGGGTCTCACTAAGTTGCGGAGGGCCTCACTAAGCAGAACCCAGATCCTCCAGTCTCAGCCTCCCAAATGCTGGGATTATAAGCGTGCGCTAACACGCCCGGCTCAACAAGTGGTTTTCTAAGTAATGCAAACAAAATCTTATTTTGCTGACTATTTTCTAAAACATCACACTACACTTTTAAGGAGTTATCTGTGTTTTAGGAATTTATTTATTTAGTTAGTTAGTGGTCCTGGGGATCAAACCCAGGGTCTTGTGCATACTAGGCAAGTACTCTACTATGAAGCTATATACTCGCAGTCCCAAGAATTCTTTCATAGCAATTTACCCTTAGTTTCCTGTTGCTGCCATAGCAAATATCCATGAATTATTGGCTTAAAACAACATGAATTTGTTATGTTACCGTTCTATGGAAGTCTGAGGTAGGTCTCACTGGGCTAAAATCAAAGGTCAACAAGGTTGCATTACTTTTGGGAGGCTCTAGAGGAGACAGTGTCTCCTGGTCTTTTCTTGTTGCTAGAGGCTGCATCATTCCTTGACTCATGGTTGCTTCCTCCATTTTCAAAACTAGCAACAGTAAGTTGTTGAGTTCCTCTCGCATCACTCTGATCTCCTCTTGTAATTCCTCTTCCACTTAGAGGACCCTGGCAATTGCTTTGGCTCTACCTAGGTAACCCAGGGTGATCTCCTCATCACAACCACAAAGTCCCTTTTTGCCGAGTAAGGAGCATAGTCACAAGTTTGGGGGATTAGGATGTGGATGTTTTGAGAGGAGCCATTATTCTCTCTGCCACAGCTTTTATCATCAGGAACCCCTGTCTCTTACCCCCCTTTGCCAAACATATGATCTTTAAACGTAGGGAAGCTAATTAACCAATCATGAATGAATATAATTTTCAGAGATTTTTGACATGTTTGGGTAATGTTTTTGTCTTAGCAGCTCTCAGATAGAACATTTGTTATGTAAGCCAGTAAAGTCGTTTTGTTTTCTCTAATTCTTTGTTTTAGAGCAATGCAGTTTAGACCATGAATTTTTGTTTCCAGCCATTGGTACTCATCCCAACTCCATATCACTTGTAAGCACTGATCTCACGTTTGCCCATTTATTATATCCTTATTGACCTGGGTTCATTTTTAATAGTTACTCAAAAATGACTTCTGTTCCATGTTAATTTGTCTTCAGAATTTAGTAGAGAATATTTTGCATTGACTCACTAGTTTTGTCTTGTCTTTATACCTTCTATTGGATTTGAAGGGGGTTGTATTTGAGCATATTCAGTTGGCTGACTTTGGACTAGTGTGAACTTACTGTAGATAGAACATACAGTCTCCTCGTACTGCAGACTCTTCTAGGTATTTGGAAGAGCCTCTAGTTTCCAAACGTTAACCTTTGTCACTGTGCTTTATTCCAGTGGGAAATAATTTATTTCAGATTTAATGATTTCTGTGCTGCTTTGTGATCTTTTTTTTTTCCTATGTGTGGATATAGAGATTTGAAATGGTTTTATAAAGATTTCATTATATGATTAATTTTCCTGAGTTGATAAGGCCTGTTCAGTATGAAAATGCCAAATGAACTGGTTTAGAATTTAAGTTCTGATAAAATGTATTAAGTAAGATTAAAAATTTTTTTTTCTAAATGTTAGAGCTGGGGAAAATGCAAATAAAGCATTGCGCTTAATTTTCTATCTGTGATGCCAAAAAGAGAAAACAAACTGCTCATATTGAAAAAATAAGAAGCCTAATTTAGATTTGTGGTGTGGGAATATTTATATTAAGTTGATCATCAATAATGCTTACTTCATTTTCATGGATTTTATTTGGCATCATATAAGGAAGCGACTATGTTTAAGCAATGCAAAGAATATCAGAATTAGTCATAAAGATCCCGCCCTGGAATAACGTGTAGCTCAGCACCAGGAATAGAACAGAGACTCTATTGTTGGATATATAGAATACAAAGATATATAACAGAATGTGGTAAATATTATAATGAAATAAAAATTCCTGTGATGGGGTGAGTGGTTGGTTCAGAGAATGGTGAGAACATATCTCATTGAGATTCTTTGCAAGGTGACTAGAGAAGACTGGCTTTATAGACTGGCCAGATAGGGAGAAGTCACAACCACGAAAACGAATCAAGAGAGGGTGTAGTAAGAGAAGATGATGTATATGTAGAAAATCACCAGTCTCATTTGATTGACACACTATAGATCTATCTAGAGATTATAGGCGAGAAGTCAGAAAGAACTGGTGTTTTACTGTGGAGGGGTGTTAGACTCACAGTTTCGGATAATGGAAGGAATCTTATTAGAAACAGCATGGTGTAGGCTGGAACAGAATGGAGTAAATCTTCTTTTTAACATGATCCTGTCAAAAGACTTGTATGTATATTAAAGTTTGGGCTTGTAAATCAGTATTTATTCCCTGAGAAAACCTTCATCTTGAATTGGAAACGGGAGCCAGCTTTTTGTATCTTGAGGAAACTGATTCCCTACTATGTTTGTGTTTAGAGCTAGAATTGCAAAGTGTGATAAGGAACACATAACCAAAGCCTTTTTAGACACCAGAGTGATGGAGCACTAAGGCTCTAGATTTACCAATGCTTAAGTAACTCCTTCCATTGGAAAGTGATCAGTTTTCATGTACATGTTTTCTAAATCTTTTTTAGGAAAAGACTGCACTGTTTTATATCTGTCAGTTGTAAAACTTAGAAGAGCCAATATTTTATGTGATCTTCAACAAAATGCAAAACAGTAACACGTTTCATTGCTATGAAAGGATCTGAATAAGACTTTGAAAAATCTTAGCAAGGCATGGTGGCACTTGCCTATAATCCCAGTACTTGGGAGATTGAGACAGGAGGATCGCAGGTTTGAGGCCAGCGTTGGCTAATTAGCAAGACTCTCAGCAACCTAGCAAAACCCTGTTTCCAAATAAAAAATACAAAAGGGCCGAAAGTAGGAAGAATGCCCCTGCTTTCAATCCCCAGTACTACAGAAACAACAACAACTTCTTACCTGGACAAAAATGTAAGAAACAATTTCTTATGGTGCCCAGGCTGCTTGTTTTTAGAGATTGTGTACCTTCTGTAAACTGTTGGTCTCCTAGAAAAATGACAAGCCGATGTGATTAGAGTTCTGCTCAACTTTATAAACTGTTTTGAATATGCCATAACCATGGACATTTATCATGGGCTCTAGTGGATGCTACTCGCTCCGTAGTCCCGTAGCGGAAGGTCACTGCTCTAGGCAGCTTCCTGGCAATAGTCTTCTTGCTTGAAAATAACAGTCAAATATAATAATTTGGAGAGAATTTAATATTTGATATTTGGGGGGTCAAGGAGGAGATAGATGACGACAGTTCTCCTGCCCATCTGTAGCCAGCATCTTACTTTTATAGAAACTTTAGACAAGGCATCATAAGAGTTAATCAAACACAGAAGCTAGCAATTGTCATAGGTTATGATAAGGAAAGTGAGACAGACATGTGACAAACTTAGAGGAAGGAGGGGTTAAACATTACTGGGTGGAGACACCATCAAAGACTACACTGTAAAGATTACATCAGGTCCCTTGGAATTTGTCTACTTGCGGACAAATTCCACCCAGCCAAATAACCATGTATTCCAACTGAGCTAGTCCAAGATGATAATCTCAGAGTACATTCTAAGATGGCCCCCACAGACATTGGATATGTTCATTATTTGAGGTTAATGATTCAATTTAAAAACATTTCTAGAGAGTATATCATATACAAGGAATTGTATGGGTTACAAAGATATTGTTATTTATGCCTTGCCCTTAAGACCCTCCCTTGCTGCCTCTCAGGTCCCTCCACTGGTTCCTCTCTGGCTTCTCTACCTTCAGCTTAGCAGGCAGCGCTCTCTAGTATCTTGTTGTACCTTGCTTTTTGTTCTCTTACACATTTTCTCTGGGAAAAATATATCACATACATGCTTATGACGTCATCCACTGTCCATCTGTAGACTGAAAATCACCCAAATCCATATTTATCATCTAGACCTCTGTTCTCCTTTCTCTTCCTCTATATTGTGCAGTGCAGCGTAGTGGGTAGGAGCAGAGACTGGAGCTGGCTGCCAAGGTTTGGGGCCCCAGCTCCAAAACTTACTAGGTATGCAATTTTGGAGAAGTGGCTTAACTTCTCTATGTAGCAGTTTCCCCATCTGTAATATGGAGGTGACAGTAATTGGCATCTCAGCATATTATGGTGGGGATTAAGTCAGTTCATACTTGTAAGGGGCCTGACACATAATGTGTACTATGTGTTAGCTAGCTGGGCACTGACTCTATGGACTTCATTCCTACCCTTACCGCCAACTTTTATTATGATTAAAGCTGAACTCATTTTTAAACCACCATTCCTCCTCCTCCTCCTCCTCCTCTCCCTCCTCATCTTCATCCTCATCCTCACCCTCATCCTCATCCTCCTTTTTCTTCTTCTTGTACCAGGATTGAGTCCAGGGGCATCCTACCTCTGAGTTACACTCCCAGCTCTTTAAAAAAAAATGATTTTTTTTTTGAAACAGGATCTCACTAGGTTACTGAATGTCTCGTCAAATTGCTGAGGCTGGCCTAGAATCTGCGATCCTCCTGTCTCAGCCTCCCAAGTACTGGGATTACAGGCATGTGCCACCACTCCCGGCTCCTATTCTTTTAAATTCCCTATCTTAGGTAATGATCTTCACCACCGCCACTAAACTGCTAAGCCAGAAGCCTGAGAGTTTCTCCCATGCCCTCATATTCTGTATCTTATTGGGCCTCAAGTTCTGCTTAGCTCTTAACGCTCACATTCATACCGTCTTTTCTGTCTCTGTTGCCTCTGCCTTGGCTCTCTGGTCATCATCTTTACCCAAATTATGTCTGTGGCGCCCCTGCTCTTTCTCTCCTCACCTTCCCCCCTCCCCCAGTCTCCCTCCACATGGCTGCACCAGTTTGGAAAGCAAATCTGGTCATGTTACTTCCCTTGCTTAAAATCTCTATATGGCTTTTCACTGCCAGCATCCAGCTTGCTTAGAGCAGTGGCTCTCCACGGGGGGGTCATTTTGCCTCCAAAAGGACATGTGACAATATCTGGAATTGTTTGTTTTTGTTTGCCACACCTGGGGAGAAGGTTGCTACTGACATCTAGTGGGTAGATACCAGAGATGTTGCTAAACATGCTAAAATATACAGGACAGCCCCACAACCAAGAATTATCTGTGCCAATTGTCAGTTGCATCCAAGCTGCAAACCTCCCTCAGAGTACACAGTCTGGGCCCTTGGTGTTCATCTTCTACTGTTTCTCGACATTACCCTCCGCTCCAGCCTGACTGAATCATTACAGCTTCCTGCTCTTTCGTAGCCACACTCTTGCATCTGGATAAATGTGATCTGAACTACAAAAAAATGGATTGTGTAGTGACCAGTATCACCTCTTTTCTGCAGCTCTTTCTTTTTCAACCAGCTTCTTAACCCTCTATTCCATTTGTTTTATATGGAGCTTGCAGTGGCTTCTTTCAGCTTGCCAAAGCCCCACACAGTTCAGTTCCTAGGCTTTTTTACTTTGGACGCAGCTGCTGCTAGCACATTTGGTTCAGGTTTCCCCATTCACATGAAAAGGAGAAGGAAACCAAATGTCTCCATTCATTCCTGTGTAGCAGCCCACAGGACATTGCCAGTATCTGGCCCAGAGGCTGGTGCTGGGCAGAGCTGGGAGGATAGGCCAAGGGACAGAGAAAGTTAGATGCCTGTGGGTACCTGGCTCCCTCAGAAGTAGGCTGGGAAAGAGAACTTCAGAGTCTTGATGTATCCAGTACAGGTAATTATGACACACTGGCCTCGCCCAACGTAGCAAGTCTTGTTGCTTCTGCAGAGGAAGAATTGTCTTAGTTAGGCGTGGTGGCACATGCTTGTAATACCATTACTCAGGAGGCTGAGACAGGAGGATTGCAGGTTTATGGCCGCCTCAGCAGCTTAGTGAAGCCGTCTGCAACTTAGTGAGACCCTGTTTCAAAATAAAGGGATAAAATAGGGCTGGGGGTGTAGCTTAGAGGTTGAATGTCCCTGGGTTCCATCCCCAGTACCACACACACACACACACACACAAAAAAAAGAATTATATTTCCTTGCATTACTTTACAGAGACTAGCCACAGTAGACTATTGTGTGTGTGTGTGTGTGTGTGTGTGTGTGTGTGTGTTACACACACACAGCTATAAACATAGGTAAACATGTTTGCATCAGTCTAATAGTTTGGTTTCCATTCTTTTGGGTAGAGTAATTTGAGAATTTTAAAATCCCTACAATAGAATTTTTTTTTCCTTCACCTTATAGATAGCCGCCATTAGTCCCCACCCCTCAGTCCAGCTGCCTTTCAGTCTAGCTGAGTACCTAAAGTTACAGTGGTGAAGGCAGTAAGTAACATGTACTTTTTGCTTTGGTTTTGATTTTTTGTTTTTTGGGGTACTGGGGTTTGAACTCAGGGATTCTACCTCCAAGCTACACCCTTATCCGTCTTTATTTTTGTATTTTGAAATAGGGTCTTGCTCATGCTGAGAGTCTTGCTAAGTTGCTGGTTTCAAACCTGTGATCCTTCTGTCTCAGCCTCCCAAGTACTGGGATTACAGGCGTGTGCCACCTCACCTGGCTACTTTTTCAGTTTTTAACCAAGTGTACTGTTGTACAGCTTCTCTCCTGTCCCACACTGGCATTTTTTTGTAAGCTGCCGTTTCTGCTCTGCACATGTAATGGTGCACATACTAGTCTCCCAGCACTGTTTTGAAGACAAGGTGGTTATTTAACTCTGGGCAGTTAGCTCCTGTATTTGGGGGGAAATACAAACCTTTCAGGCCCATTGGATCAAAGAAAGGGAAAGAATTTATTTTCAACAATACCGTCTACTATAAACCTCATCGCTCATCAGCCTTCCTTCCTTCTGCTCCCATTGAATTAACTTTTCATGGGTTGAGTTTTGTTTTCTGAACTAAACAATACATTGGACTAGAACCTAAAAGACAATTCTAACAAGTAAATTGGTATGTTTGTTGTTGGGATATATATGTTATATGCATACACAAATTCAAATATATAATATAGCAACATGACATCAGGTTCTTTGGTTATGATATTTTAGGAATACCATCTTGTTTTTAAAATAACTGATGAAGTAATGATAAATTCCCACCCCTCACCTTCAATGTCTCATGGCTTACCCAGTGTATGGTATTGAGTTCCCACAGCTAGTAGTAAGTGGCTGCCCCAGATTTGTCCAGAACAAATGCCTATGCTGGTTCCACAGCACTATCATAGCCAGACTAGCAGAGTGTCCACCTGCCTGGGACCCTGGATACCCTGGATGCAAATGCCCAGGATTATCTGAAGCAGAGGGGACTGTGCAAGCAAGGTAGCCACGCCCTTGTGAACCAGTCTGTTGGCTGCTCTCCACCCCTCAGTCCAACTGCCTTTCAATCTACCTAAGTACCCAAAGTTACAGTAGTGAAGGCAGTAAGGTCTTTTTCATTGTTTTTAAGCCAACTGTTTAAGACAGGTGTGGATGTGTTCAGGTATTACAATACATCATATGTGGAAATTGTCCTGAGAAATAAACATGAAGGGAGGACAAGAGCTATATGTCTTTTAGCCTGGAATTGCTGATATTCTTACATCTAATCCTTGATATTAAATTTTATTTTAATTCAGTAAATCCTTATTGAGCTTTTACTGTATGTCTACACTGCTAAAGTCCTCTTTAGACTGAGATTCTTACATTTTCATTTCAGACTAATTCTATTTGTTGTATTTAGAAACTAAGTATTGTGGTGATTTTATTATTTATTATTTATTTATTGTACTGAGGATGGAACCTCTGAGCTACACTCCCAGCCCTATTTTTTATTCTTTACTTTGAAACAGGGTCTTACAAGTTGCTGAGGCTGGCTGTGAACCTGCAATCCTCCAGTCTTAGCCTCCCAAGTACTGGGATTATAAGTGTGCACCACCATGCCCGGCTGATTTTATTTTTTAAACTAATTGAATTTCACCACTGTATCATCTGATACATAGCAGTCATAAAATAGGGAAAGTATTAGCTGAATTATAATTAATAGTTCAGTGGTATTTCAAAACCTTGGAAAATTATTTAACTTCTGTTTTTCATCTCTAAAATGAGATATGATACCTACTGTGAGTGAGTGTGGTGAAAGTTGATAATGGATTATAAAGCCCTTGGTATCTCTGTTCTATGATAGTATGATAACATTTTTAAAAATATTTTGCATCTAAAAATAAATGTATCTAACATTCTTACCAAAAAAATTTTTTTTGGTTTCTGCTAATATTCCTAGATTCTGATTCCCTGCCCAAGGGACAATCAAATTGCCTGTATTTCCTAGATATTTCCCTAAAGGAAGAAAATGAAGACCTCATTAAATTTAGATAAGGGCTTATAACAATGAGTTTATTTTATATCAGTAGAAGGTCTGAGCAATGGCCTTGCATTGTAATTACTTCTTTTAAATGATTTCATTTTTTACAGTAAGGTTAACTTGTTCTTGCTCAGTGCCTAGGCAATAAACAGGTTCCAGTTCTCCATTGCTGTGGTCTTTACTGATCCTTGTTTGAAATTGGCAGAGCTTCAGCCAAGACAGGAAGGAGGGAAGTTGGCCTTAGAAATCTGGCTTCCTCTACTTCCTACAAATAGTGGTACTTTGAAGGCAGCTAAAATTTTCAGGGAAATCTGGTATGGTTTGCTTTTTTTCACTTTAGTCTTTTCCTAAGAATTTACATTGAGAGAATTCAGACAGCTTGAAGTTGAAAAATTTTAAGTTCCCAATTGAAAATTTCTAACTCTTCAGAGATTTGCTAGTATCATAGAACAGAGTGTCTTGGCAAACTTGATGGGACATGTGAACTTCATAATTGATGTAATTTCAGTTTAGACTGCTGGCACATCCAGAATGTCAACTTTTAAAGAAGAATACTATACATTTACCCACATTTTTATTTCATATAAGTAGAGACCTTTATGGACAAAATTGCCACATGGGAAATCAAACATTAAAACAACTTGCTCAGAGCTTTATAGACTGTCATATCACATTGTACAGATAAATGGATATGTGGAGAGGCATGGCTCATGCTTTGTCCTCTTAGTCACAAATTATTAAAACCTCCATTCCTGTCTACTGCTATGACAGACCTGAGATTTTTACCCTGCTTTTAAGCTAGCAAATTAGCCTGTGACAGTTTTGTGAGTCTTGGTAGGAGACTCCAGACTCCTGGTCAGAGACAAAGGATGGTTTATTACCAACTTTTTACTATATATTTTATAATAAATTATTACTCATAAGAGTAATAGGAGCCAGGGTATAATCATTTTCTTGTAGGGTTCTCTCTGCCCACAGGACAATAGGATGAGAGATAGACTATACCTCCTGCACTACAGGAGAGCATCCTTAAGCCTAGGAAACCACATCTTTTATAATAGGCTTCAAGCAAACTACCCAACCTTTGCTTTACCGGGAAACATCTTTAATATGTTTGATACCAAATTGCCCTCTGCAATAGAAGGAGAAATTATCTTCTATGTCTAGTCAGTCTATAAACATCCATGGAAAGAAGTCTCATTTGCAAAATGCCAAAATCCTCCTACTGTGAAGAATAAATGATTTAATATATGCAAAGTGCTTAGAGTAGTGTCTATTGGATAGGTAGCAGTCATCAGTAATTATCAGAGGAAACAAACTTCCTTCTTAGAGGACACACATGGTACCTCTTCTTGGTGATAGCTCAAGGGGATACTTGAATGAATGTTGACATTCTGATGTTCTAATTAGACTAAAATAAATGGTTAAAATAGGTGAGAAGGAACCAGCATGCCATATAGACTACTTTTTTTATTTTTTATTTTGCATAGCTTGTGTAGGCTCTATGCTACATCCTGGGCCCTATACAGTATGTTATTTGTGTTATCCAATGATGTGGATATTATTATTTCCATTTTACAGCAAAGAAACTAAGTTTCAGATGTAACTCCTCTAAGGAAAGTGACATTGCTGGAATTTCAGCCTCTATCTGTGCTCCATCCATAGTTCTGAATTGTCTTCCATCATCAAGTGCTTCTTAGAAATCAAGTTTTAAATGAAAAAAAAAAAAGTAATTTTTGTATAGGACAGTTTCATATAGCACTCTGTATTGGTCTGTTGTCCGTGTTTCTAAGCATGTAATCCTTTGTTGACATGTTTTTCAAAATACACCATCTTTTAGTAGTTACTGAGAATAAATACTTCAGGGTGAACTGTGGGGTCCCAGACACCTTGTGATATTATAGCAGCCTTTCTCAAATGGGGTTCCATGAGAACCCTAAAGAAAATAAATTGAATGGTCTGGGGATATAGCTCAGTAGTAGAACATTTGCGTAGCACATGTAATGCCCTTGGTTCAGTCTCCAGCACCATAGTAAAGAAAGGAAAGGAGAGGAGAGGGGAGGAGAGAGAAGGGAAGGGGAGGGGAGAAGGGCATGGTGGTACATGCTTGTAATTCCAGTACTTGGGAGGCTGAGATAGAATCGCAGGTTCACGGACAACCTCAGCAAGTAGTGAGACTCTTGTCAACCTAGTGAGACACTGTTTCAGAATAAAAATAAAATCAGGCTGGGGGTGTACCTTGGAGGGGGAATGCCCTTGGGTTCAGTACCCCGTACAAAGGAAGGAAGGAAGGAAGGAAGGGAGGGAGGAAGGGAGGGAGGGAAAGAAAAGGAGGAGGAAGATGCTAGTCATTGTTAAATGGGCACTTTTTGTGTGTTACTGTAGCCCTCTACATGGCTACAGAAATTTCTGTTTCATAGATGAGGAAACTGAGGTCCAGAGACTGTGAAACTTATTCAGGGTCAAGTAGCCCATGGTGTGGTGGAGCTGAAACTGGAGTCGAGGGCTGACCCTCTCCTAGAGGTGTTGTTTCTAGTGGACCTGACATTGATAAATACTTAGAAGAATAGACAAATATTGTTTACCTTATGCTAAGATTCTCAGTTTTGAATGAGTGGAATGTCTACTGTGTGGAGTTTCTACGGTCTTGGATCACTTCAGTGCAGTGGTTCTCAAAGTGTGACCTGTAGCCCACAGAGGTTCCATGGTGTCTAAACTCTTTGTAAGAAGACATCATTTGCCATTTTTGCTGTACTGACAATTGCACTAGTTATGCAGAAGCACAATTGGGGTGAATGAAACTATGCTGGTACTATTTTTCATCTTTACTTAAAAATGTCCTTGATGAAACAGTAAAAATGACTAGTTGTAGCCGGATGTGGTGATTCACACTTGTAATCCCAGTACTTGGGAGGCTGAGACCATAGGATCCAGGTTCACAGCCAGCCTCAGCTACTTAGTGAGGCCCTCTGCAACTTAGTGAGGCCCTGTTTCAAAATAAAGAACAAAAAGCCAGGTGTGGTGGCGCACGCTTGTAATCCCAGCATTTGGGAGGCTGAGAACAGAGGATCCAGGTTCGCCGCCAGCCTCAGCTACCTAGTGAGGCCCTCCGCAACTTAGTGAGACTCGGTTTCAAAATAAAGAATAAAAAATAGGGCTGGGGATATAGCTTGGAGGTAGAATGCCCCTGAGTTCAATTCCCAGTACTGCAAAAAAAAAAAAAAAAAAAAAAAGATTAGTTGTTATAAATCTTTTTTGTCTGTTTATGTGTATGTGGTACTGGGATTGAACCCAGGGGCATTCTACCTCCTACCTATGCCCCAACCCTATTTTTTTTGTTTTGTTTTGTTTTGAAACAGGGTCTTGCTACATTGCTGAGGCTGTCCTTGAACCTATGATCCTCCTGTCTCAGCCTCCCAAGTACTAGAATTACAGGCATGCATCACCATGTCTGGCTTTGTTGTTGTAATAAGTCTTGACCCTTGAGTGCATGTGTTTTTCATATTTTGTGTGATAAAATTAGAAGTTCACATGAAGCACAGTGGTTGTCTCCAAGAGAAGTATGATGTGGTTGGGTCATGAGCAGAATTAGCCACTTGTTTCATGGAATGCCCTTTTTACATGAAAGAACCAGTGACTATCCAGGGTTATTTAGACTTGACAGACATTTTCTTGAAGACGAATATATCGTTTGTCACTTCCAACAAAACAGCTGCCAGTGTGGATTTCCAATAATAAGATTAGAGCTTTCAGACAAAAATTGGAATTTTGAACAACTTGTACCTGGCACCATGAGTTTGGTTTCCAGTAGTTTAAAGACTTTTGTGATGAGATCAATGATGATGTTAATAATGTGGGTTTTAGAAAATATTGTATGATGAGATGTGAAAGATCTGTTTAGTGAACTCAGTGAACCAATATTTTTCAAATGACTAAAGTTATTTCTCATTAAAAATACCTTTTATTTAACATATAATATGCTCATTAGTATATCTAAGGATAAAAATAATAAATATTTTAGATTTTTCTCAGTTTTAAAGGCTGTAGCCCAAACGGGGCTCTGTGATAGAGTTTTCTGCTTTTGTTTGTTTGTTTGTGGTTTGGAGTGGGGTGTTAAACCCAGAGGCATTCTATCTCCCAGCCCTTTTTTATTTTTTGTTTTGAAACAGACTCTCACTGGGTTGCTGAGAGTCGCTCAGTTGCTGAGGCTGGTCTCGAACCTGCGATCCCCGTCTCAGCCTCCCAAGTACTGAGATTACAGGCACGCACCACCACACCTGGCTTGTGACAGTTTATGAACATTGCTCTAGTGCCTTTTTGGAGGATGAAGTGAGCAGAGTGAATTTGAGCGCCTCTGTATTACAAAGTTTATTGCATATACTTTTAAATATCTACTGTTTCTGAATTAATTATATCCTTACTTCCTTCCATCAATATAATCAATAGTTAGCTATGTTTGTATTATTCATGCTTCCATTTAATAAATATTTATTGAGAATATAGGTATCAGGGGTTGGAAAGAAGAGGGATATGCAGAATATATAAATCATGTTTATTTTCTGTAGGAGCTCATGGTCTCTATCTTAAAGAATAAGAAGATGGCAGTGTTACTATACTAAATCGTCTTTTAAGTTCATTGTTCATTTTGCTGGGTTTGGCTCTAAGATAAACTTGATCCAGTTGTCTGTTGCTGTGTAACAAGGCAACTCAAAACTTAGTGGATTAAAACAACATTTTGTAACGATCTTTTGCAGTGCTGAGGGTTGAGTGCTTAGCTGAGCAATTGAGGTCTCTTAAGTTTGCAGTGAGAGAGCAGCTGGGTCCAATGGCCAGAGCACGCTCTAGCTCAAGGCGGGCAGCCAACACTGTCGGCTGGGAGGTTTTTTGAGGCATTGCCTGGAACACCTCAGTTCTTATTCTGTGTGACCTTGGCCATGAACCTTGTCCTTATAGTGGTGAAACTAAATTTTCCAGCTGGGCATGGTGGTGCATGCTTGTAATCCCAGTACTTGGGAGGCTGAGACTGGAGGGTCTCAGGTTTGTGGCCAGCCTTAGCAACTTTGTGACACCCTCCAAACTTAGTGAGATCCTGTTTCCAAATAAAAAATAAAATAGGGTTGGGTGTGTAGCTCAGAGGTAGAATACCCCTGGGTTCAATCCCAGTACCACCAGAAAAAAAAAAAAAAAAAAAAAAAAGAATATCCCAGAATATCCCAGGAGTTGTAGAAACCATGTGGTTTCTTACAACCTAGCTCAGGTGTCTGAGAACATCACTTCTGCTACATTTTCTCTGTCAAAGCAGTTCATAGGACCAGCCTGAATTCAAAACTAGAGGATCACAGAGTCGCATAAATCTGCACATGGTTCTTTGTGTCCATCTTTAGATACTAGCTGGTATAAGACTGTCATAAGTTATTAGCCAGTGTAGTCCTTTCATCCTTCAAGCCTGGGTATAGGATTGATATCCAGATTTCTGTTTAAAAATAGAAAATTAAACTGAATCCATTTTAATTCTACTTACTGCATTTTTCTTTCCTTTGCTTAATTTTCACTTGACATGGACATTCTCTGCCCTTGCTTTTGCCTGTATTTGGTTGTTGAGAAGGAAATGCCCACTGTGCAGTAGAGGTGACTTGACTTACAGCCAAGATGGTGAAGGAACAGAGGCACAGCCTTCCCATGCTATGAATGCTCATGTGACTGCCTTTGCTGGCCACAATTGACCAGCTCTCATCTGTGGTCTGGGAAGACATCGGGCTGTGTCGTCCTCTGGCAGTGTGACTGGCAGCACTCCTGTCCAAGAGATGCTCACTTTCTGATAGTGGCAGCTCCAGAAGTTCTATACGAGAGAGGTCGAGGGGCAGCATTGTGTTTGGAAAATGGAGCTTGAAGATTGCTTGGATGTGCTTTCGGGCAGCATTCTTACTGTAGCTGATTTGCTTTTGTATTCCCAGTGTCCTGGAGATCTTGCTGGAGGAAATACGATAGGGGCAATTTAGTGAAAGCTCCCCTTGGTGGTGCTGTTGCACTGTAACTTCCAAAGACAATGACTGGTGCCCCAGGTTATCTTAGCAAGCAGTTCATTGGACACTAAGGCACAGCAGGTCCTATGCTAGGCTTAGAGGAGCTAATAAGACACAGTTGTCCTCATAGTCTAACCCTGTGTATAAACTTTCCCTCCCTTCCTCCCTTCTTCCTGGTGCTAGTGATTAAACCCAGGGACATTCTACCTCTACACTATACCCCAGCCCTATTTTATTTTTTATTTTGAAACAGGATCTAGCTAAATTACTGAGAGCCTTACTAAATTGCTGAGGCTGACTTCAAATCTGCGATCCTCCTGTCTCAGCCTTCCAGGTACTGGGATTACAAGCGTGTGCCACCATGCTTGGCTTACATTTTCTTTGAAATGGAAAAGTGAGGGGGGAAAGAATTCAGGCCAGATCCGTAACTGCCTGTAGACACCCTATACCCGCAGGTAACAACCAAAGTTCATAATTTTTAAAGTTATTAAAAATGTTAACAAGCTGGGTGTGGCGGCGCATGCTTGTAATCCCAGCATTCGGGAGGCTGAGACCGGAGGATCCGGGTTCACGGCCAGCCTCAGCTACCTAGTGAGGCACTCCGCAACTTAGTGAGACCTGGCTTCAAAATAAAGAATAAAAAATAGGGCTGGGCCGGGCATGGTGGCGCACGCTTGTAATCCTAGCATTCGGGAGGCTGAGACCAGAGGATCCAGGTTCAAGGCCAGCCTCAGCTACCTAGTGAGACTCCGCAACTTAGTGAGACTCGGTTTCAAAATAAAAAATAGGTCTCTGGGGGTATAGCTCGGAGGTAGAATGCCCCTGAGTTCAATCCCCAGTACTGCCAAAAAAAACAAAAACAAAAAAACAAACAAATACTCAAATATATTTTAAAAGGCAAGATTTCACTCTAGTAAGAAAAGTGCAACTTAATAACTTATGTCATTTTTACCTATCAGAGTAGAATGTTTCTCAGGTTGTGGAAGTAGACCTTCTGAAACTTAGTTGGTGGTACAACTCCTATGAAAAGCAATGTGGAAACATCTGTCCAAATTCCAGTTACAGTACCTTTTGACCCAACAATCATGTGTACACTTGTGCAAAATGACAATGTAGAAGTTTATTTTGGAAGTTTTTTTTTTTTGTAATAGCAAAAGGTTTAAAAACAACTCAGATATCCATCAATAAAGATATAATAATGACAGTACACTGTAACAGTAGAGAGTATGTAGCTGTAAAAAAATAAAGAGGGAAGGCTCTCCAAGATATATTTTTTTAAAAAAACAAGGCCTGGAATAATGTGTATAGTATGTTATTAATGTAAATAAGGGAAAATTCTCCAAGATATATTATGTAAAAAAAAGGCAAGGCATGGAATAATATGTATAGTATGTTATTAGTATAATAAAGGGGAAATATATATTTACATTCATCTTTGTTTACATGTGGAAACTCTGGAAGAATATACAAGAAACTGATAAAAATGGTTACGGGGTGGGAAGAAAGCAAGTCTTATGTTTCTCTCCTCCCACCAAGCACCAAAGAGATAGTTATCTTAATTTTGTTCACTAATGTATCCCAGGTTATCTACGGCAATACATGGTATATAAATAACATTTTTTAAATAAATAGTTTTTAAAAAATAACTCAGTTTTTAAAAAAGCAACATAAACTTATTATAGAAAATATAAGATAAGTTTGTTTGAAGACAACCATAATGCCTACTTCCAAGTAATTCTTCCCTCCCCCACCCCTCCAAGGCTCACACAAGCTAGGCAAGCACTCACTAGGCTGCATCCCCAGTTCTCCAAGCAACCCTTAAAGTAATTCTTGGTATATAGCACTCTAGATAATTTTCTGTTCATATAATTATATTTCTTTAAAAAAAGATTATAACCTTCCCATATACAGAGTTTTGTTTTTTGTGGTACTTACGATGGAACCCAGGGGCATTCTACCCCTGAGCTACACCTTCAGCCTTATGTTATTCTTTTATTTGAAAACAGGGTCTCACTAAGTTGCAGAGACCCTCACTAAGTCACTGAGGCTGGCCGTGAACCTGTGATCCTCCTGTCTCAGCCTCCCAAATACTGGGATTACAAGTGTGTGCTGCCACGCCAGGCTATATATAGAATTTTGTAGACATTTTTCATAATATATGTGTTATATGTGTTGAGTCATATGTTCCTATAGCATGGTGTTCTCAAAGTATTATTGAATGTATGCAAATAAAATAAATAATGCTATATATTTTGACATGTAAGTTGTTTGCATATTTGCACTTATACATACATCTATATAGCTCTGGAAAGAAAAATCTTTGTGCATGTATACAAGATAGCGTGTGATAGTGGTTAGCAGTGCAAACTCTAGAGTGGTATCCACTTCACCTCTCCCTGGCTGTGTGATCTTGGAGGTTACCTAAGCCATTCTGTGTGTATGATAGTAATAGTGCCTTCTTTGTGATGTTATTGTGAGGGTCAAATCAGTAAAAATAGGAAAGCCATTTAGAATAGTGTTTAATACATTTAAATGTTAGCCCTTCTCTCCAGATGCGGAGCATGGGAGAAACAAAAGGCAGACTTACTACTCATCATTGCTACGTCTCGAAACCCTTCACAAACACTTACTTGTAGCTTGTCCTTTGGTGCTGCTCCCTAAGTGATCCCTAGGGTTGCAAGCCAGAAACGCCTCTGGGGAATTGGCTTGATCGCATTTGGCATTTAGGAAACACCTAAATACAGAGTTTTGGATGAGTGGCTGCAGGCAGTTCGCTTTCTTAAGGAGGTGGTGCTGGTTGCTGGTTGCACCCCACTCAGGACCTGAGGTGTGTCTTGAGCTTCACTGAGCTGTAGAGAAAGCTGTTCAGAGTCTGATGTGACCGCTGATTCCTCGGTTCACCTTGCTCAGTTACATTAACAAAGAGGACATCTGTGTCGTCCAACCTGGCCCGCTCTGTGTGCATGCTCTGTGCATCTACCGCCTCCAAGCCCAGCCCCCGCAAGTTGCTTCTTAGGGACAGTCAGTTCATGCTTTCCCATTTACTTACGTTGTTGTTATTAATATTTTTTGTGGTGTTGGAGATTGTACCCAGGGAGGTTCTACCTCTGAGCTACACCTCGACCCTATTATACTTTTTATTTTGAAACAGGGGCTCACCAAGTTGCTGAGTCTCACTAAGTTGCTGAGGCTGGCTTTGAACCTGCGATCCTCCTGTCTCAGCCTCCTGAATGCTGGATTTACAGGTGTGCACCACCATGCCCGCCTAAGGTGGGTTTTTTTTTGTGTGTGTGTGTGGTACTTGGGGTTGAACCCAGAGACATTCTACCTTCGAACCACACCCCAACCTGATTTTATTTCTTATTAGGAAACAAGGTCTCACTAGGTTGATGAGCCTTACTACTTGCTGAGGCTGTCCTCCAACCTATGATTCTCCTATCAGAGCTTCCTAAGTACTGGGATTACAAGTGTGGGCCACCACGCCTGGCTACATTGTTATTTTTTAAAGGCTTTTTATTTTTATTTCTCAACAATTATTAATTAGCTTTTAGAATTTGTCCCTGCCTATTTGCTATTCTGAGTCACCATTTATACAGCGATTTCTTCTTGCCACATACTGGCTTTCTTAAAGTGTAGTATAGGGAGTGTATTTGATTAAATAAAAAAAGTTCTGAAATACCAAGAGTAGGACTGAGAACAGCAATTTACATATTTTTGTCATTATATATTAATGGATGTTTTGCAGAATACCCTCACATGGAGGAAGACCTGGGAGTCCTTTCTAATAAGTTGAAAAGTAAAGTTTTAATTTTTAGGTTATCCAAACTGATATCTAAAATATGAATAAACCATTTCAGAACCAAAAAAAAAGTTGCAACTGAATTATCATAGTATTTTATACAAACTTTGTATTCTTTGTTATACCCAGAAATCAAATGTCTCATATTCAAATGAAAATTGAATTAGTGTAAACATATTTGCACAAGTTTTTTATTCCTTTTGAAAAGGATAGTATAAAGATTTTACAGTACGTTTTTATACTCTACTTATGAAATAGCATGGATATTATGTGATAATTAAAAGCTTTTAGGCATTTTTTTCAAGCCACAAGTATTTTTTTTCTTTTTCACAGTCATATGAAATTGTACTTTTCCCCCTACTGTACCATTCGCATCTGTTTTGCTAGTGTGTATTGATGGGCCTTATCGTATCCCATAAGGAATTACTAACCCTGACTGCCCAGAAACTGGTAGCAGTGTAATCTTATGCCTTTTTTTTTTTTTTTTTTTTTTTGCGGTACTGGGGATTGAACTCAGGGGCATTCTACCTCCGAGCTACACCCCCAGCCCTATTTTTTATTCTTTATTTTGAAACCGAGTCTCACTAAGTTGCGGAGTGCCTCACTAGGTAGCTGAGGCTGGCCGCGAACCCGGATCCTCCGGTTTCAGCCTCCCGAATGCTGGGATTAC
>PVLC010007630.1:0-12735 GCA_004027655.1 Graphiurus murinus | reverse complement strand
TGGCTATCTTATGCCATTTTTAAAGACTTTCTTAAAATCAGGCCATAGACTAAATATTAAGTTTGAAGTATCACACATGTCTCTTTGTTAGAACTTAAAAAGTGAGAATATACCTTATTAAAGTCTTTCTAAATATTATTTCTACAACTATTTTTTTTTAATTATTCACAAGTTGAAGTAGTATCTAGTAGTTAAAGCTCCTATTTTTCTTTAACTGTTGATAATAGTACTGTTTTGTTTTTGAAAGGATTTGGGGTATATCATTCAGATTTAGATTCAACTGTGAATAACAGAAGAGTGGAAAATATGAGTAGCTTAAAAGAGTTTTGTTGTTGTTGTTTTTCCTTCTCTCTCTGCAAGTAAAAGTGACAAGCAGTCCTTCTGGGGCTGATAAAGTAGTTGTGCCCTGGGGTGTCTGTATGAGTTTCCATTTGCAACTGTAACAGATCACCACAAACTTCAAGTGTAGTTCTGGAGGCAGAAATCTTGACTTGGCTCAGCTGGTTTCTCGGCTCTAGTTTTCACAAGGTTGAAATCAAGTTATGGGCCTCCTGGGCTCTTATTGGGAAGCTCTTGGAAAAACCTGCTTCCAGGCTTATCAGGTTGTTGGCGCAACCCGTTTCCTTATGATTGTCGGACCGGGGTCCTCTTTGCCTCACTGGCAGGCAATTGGCAAGAGGCAGCTTTTAGCTCCTGGAAGGCTGCCTCTGGTCCTTGCCCAGGGCCTCTACCTCCAGCGTCCAGTGGCATATCAAATGCTTCTTGCCGCGACTCCTTCTGACTTCCCCTTCTGCTGTGTCTCTCTGTCTCCAACTGGAAACAGTTCTCTGCTTTTAAGGGTTCGTGTGATTAGGTTGTACAGATCTGGATAATCTTTCTGTATTAAGGTCTATATTTTTAACTAAATTTTTACTTTAAATTAACACAGTAATTGTACACACTTATGAGGTACAGTGTGGAGTCTTAATACGCTTGTATAATGGTCAGGTCAGGAGTTGGCATATGTATCATTTCAGATATGAAATGTCTGAACATTTGAATGTTCCCAACACCCTGTTGGGAACATTCAAAGTCCTTCTTGCCAGTTATTTTGAAATGTTCCATTAGTTGTTGTTAACCATAATTGTCCTACTGTGCTGTAGAACATTTTTCCCATCCAACTGCACTCTTGTATCTACTAACCATCTTCTCTCCATCTCCCTCTCTCCCACACCCTTTCCAGACTCTGGTAATCACTATTCTATTCTTTACTTTTTGAGATCAGCTTTTTACTTCCATATATAAGTGAGAAAATGCGTTATTTGTCTTTTTGTGCCTTACTTATTTCACTTGACATAACATGTTCTCTAGTTCTATCCATATTGCTGCATATGACAGAATTTTTCTTTTTTATGACTGAATACTATCCAATGTGTATATATACTATATTTTACTTATCCAGCTAGGCTGATTCCATATCTTGGCTGTTGAAGATAGTGCTATAGTAAACATAGGAGTGCAGATGTTTCAACATACTGATTTGAGTTTCTTTAGTTACGTGCCCATTAATGTGACTGCTGGATCATATGTAGATCTATTTCTGGTTTTTTGAGGGAGCTCCGTACTATTTTCCACAATCACTGTACTAATTTGAATTCCCACCAATAGTGTCTGAGAGTTCTCCTTTCTTTACATCCTTGCTGGCATTTAAATTTTGTCTTTTTTTTTATCATAGCCATTTTAACGTGGGTGAGATGATACATCATTGTTGTTTTGATTTGCATTTTCCTGATGATTAGTGGTATAGAACATTGTTTTTATATACTTAGTGTCCATTTGTATGTCCTCTTTTTAGAAATGTCTATTCAGGTCATTTTCCCATTTTTAATTAGATTATTACTATGTTCCTGTTTGAATTTTTTTATTAATTGGTGCATTGTAATCATACATGTTTGTTAGGTACAAGCTGATAAAGGCATATATGCACACATTTCTCATTTCACCCCTTCCCCAATTCCCACCCCACTCCCTCACCATCCCTCCTTCTCAAGTTCAGTTTAGTGATTGACTTTGATATATTTGTGAAAGTACATCATGTGCATTAGGGTGTCCCGTGTCCTGCCCCCCCACTCCGGTCCCTCACCTTCAGTTAAGTCAAAGTCTTTGCTTATCTAGGGTCTCTCCTTTTTCATCTCGAATCCCTCTTATGCCCCATCTTCTCCCTAGCATCCACATATTAGGGAGAACATATGCTTTTTTACTCTTTGTGACTGACTAATCTCACTTAACATAATGTTTTCCAGTTCCCTCCATTTCCCTGCAAATAACATGATTTTGTTCTTCTTTATGGCTGAGTAAAATTCCATTGTGTACATATCCCATAGTTTTGTAATCCATTCATCTGTGGTTGAACATCCTGGCTGTTTCCATAGTTTGGCTATTGTGAATTGTGCAGCTATAAACATAGATACACATGCGTCGGGCTGATAGTTTGATTTCCATTCTTGTGGGTAGATACCCAGAAGTGGTATTGTTGGATCATATGGTAGGTTCATTCCTATCGTCTGAGGATCCTCCATACTGTTTTCCAAAGTGGTTGCACTAATTTGCAATCCCACCAAAAATGAATTAGGGTTCCCACTTCTCCACATCCTCGCCAGCATTTGTTGTTGTTCGTGTTTTTTATGATTGCCATTCTGATTGGAGTTAGGTGAAATCTCAAGGTAGTTTTGATTTGCATCTCTCTGCTAATGATGTAGAACATTGCTTCATACATTTATTGGCCTTTTGTATTTCTTCTTTTGTGAGGTGTCTTATTTACTTCTTTTGTGAGGTGTCTTATTTAGATCCTTTGCCCATTTTTTGATTGGGTTGTTTGTTTTCTTAGCTGTTATTTTCTTGAGCTCTCTGTATATCCTAGATATTAGACCTCTGTCAGAAGAGTAGCTGGCAAAAATTTTCTCCCACTCTATGGGCTCTCTGTTGAGGTTCTTGATAGTTTCCTTTGCTGTACAGAAGCTCTTCAGTTTAATGCAATCCCATGTATTGATCTTCCTTTGAGTTGCTTGTGCTTTTGGGGTCTTTTTGAGAAAGTTTTTTTTACCTGTGCCTGTGTGTTGAAGTGTTGGGCCTATGCCCTCTTCAAGTAGCTGTAAGGTCTCTGGCCTGACTTCCAGGTCTTTGATCCACCTTGAGTTGACTCTTGTGTAGGGTGAGAAAATGGGATTTATTTCCATTTTCCTGCATATGGTTAACCAGTTTTGCCAACACCATTTGTTAAAGAGGCTATCTTTTTTCCAGTCTATGTTTTTGCCTCCTTTGTCAAAAATCAGTTGACTGTAAGCACACAGGTCGGTTTCTGAATCTTCTATTCTGCTCCATTGGTCTATGTATCTGTTTTTGTGCCAATACCATGCTGTTTTTATTACTGTGGCTTTGTAGTAGAGTTTGAAGTCAGGTATTATGATACCTCCTGCATGGTTCTTGTTGCTAAGAACTACTTTGGCTATCCTGGGCTTTTTGTTGTTCCAAATGAATTTAAGGACTGATTTTTCTATGTCTCTGAGGAGTGACCTTGGTAATTTCATGAGTATTGCATTGAATCTGTAGATCACTTTTGGGAGAATGGCCATTTTGATGATAATTTATTCTGCCTATCCAAGAGCATGGAAGATCTTCCCATCTTCTAAGGTCTTCATCAATTTCTTTTTTTTAACTTTTTATAGTTTTCCTTATAGAGGTCTTTTACCTCTTTGGTTAGGTTTATCTGTAAGCATTTTATTTTTTGGTGTGCCATTGTGAGTGGAATTGTTTTCTGGATTTCTTTTTTTTAATTGAGTTATTTTAATTCTTTATATATTCAGAAAATTAATCCCTTGTTGTAAGAATAACCTGAAAATATTTTCTCCCATTTTTCACTCTCTTCTCTTTACTGTTTGCTTTGCTGTCCAGAAGCTTCTTAGTTTGGTATAATCCCATTTTTTTGCTTGTGTTACTTGTGCTTTCTGAGTCATATCCAAAAGTCTTTGCCCAGAGCCGGGCGTGGTGGCGCACGCTTGTAATCCCAGCATTCGGGAGGCTGAGACCAGAGGATCCGGGTTCGCGGCCAGCCTCAGCTACCTAGTGAGGCACTCCGCAACTTAGTGAGACCTGGTTTCAAAAAAATAAAGAATAAAAAATAGGGCTGGGGATATAGCTCGAAGGTAGAACACCCCAGAGTTCAATCCCCAGTACCAAAAAAAAAAAAAAAGTCTTTGCCCAGACTAATGTTCTGACATGTTTTTTCTGTATTTTTCTAGTACTTTCATAGTTTCAGGTCTTACATTTAAGTCTTTGATCAATTTGAGTTGATTTTTTTATATGATGAGAAAATAGAGGTCTAACTTCTCTCTTCTGCATATGGATAACCAGTTTCCCAGGCATTATTTATTAAAGAGAATTTCTTTTCTCCAGTGTATGTTCTTGCTGTCTTACTGAAAATTGGTTGTACAAATATGTGGATTTATTTATGAGTTCTCGCTTCTGTTCCACTGGTACATGTATCTGTTTTTAGCACCATACTGTTTTAGTTACTGTTGTTTTGTAGAATGTTTTGAAGTCAGGTCTTATAATGTCTCTAGTTTTGTTCTTTTTACTCATGATTGCTTTGACTACTAGGGGCCTTTTGTGGTTTCATAAAAATTTTAGGATTTTTTTTCTATTTCTGTGAAGAATTTTGTTATTGATGTTTTATAGAATGCTTTTTCTGCATGTATTCGAGATGATCATGTTTTTGTTGTTTGTTCATTTGTTTTTTGTGGTACTAGGGATTGAACCCAGTGGCATTCTGTCTCCAACCTACACATCTACCCTTTTTTGTTTGTTTATTTTGAAAGAGGATCTCACTAGGTTGAATAGGTTTTCTATGCATTTTCTCTTTTCTTCTTCTCCTGGAACACTTATAATACATATGTTTGCTCATTTAATGGTGTCTCATAATTCTCAAAGGCTTCCTTCATTCTTGTAAAAAAATTTTTTTTTTTTTTGAACCGGGCATGGTGGCGCACGCTTATAATCCCAGTACTTGGGAGGCTGAGACTGGAGGATCCGGGTTCGCGGACAGCCTCAGCTACTTAGTGAGGCCCTCCACAACTTTGTGAGACCCTGTTTCAAAAAATGAATAAAAAATAGGGCTGGGGGTGTAGCTCGGAGGTAGAATGCCCCTGAGTTCAATCTCTAGTGCCACAATAAATAAATAAATAAATAAATAAATAAATAAATAAATAAATAAATAAATAATTTTTTTTTGATAGGATGTGGTAGTATGTACCTATAATCCAAGAACTTTGGAAGTTGATACAGGAGGATCACAAGTTTAAGGCCAGCCTCAGTAACTTAGTGAGACTGTGTTTCTAAATAAAAAGGGCTGGGGGTATAGCTCAGAGGCAGAATGTCCCTGGGGTTCAATTCCCAGTGCCCAAATTTTAAAAAAATAAAATCTCCTTATTCTAACTGGGTTATTACAAAAGATTTGTCTTCAAGCTCAGAAATTATTTGTTCTGCCTGATCAGTTCTGCTGTTGGGATTTTCCACTGTATTTTTATTTCATTTATTGAGTTCTTTAGCTCTAAGATTTCTGACTGGTTTTTTTTTTTTTTTTTTTTTTTTTTTTTTTTTTTTTTTTTTTTTTTTTTTTTTTTTTTTTTTTTTTTTTTTTTTTTTTTTTTTTTTTTTTTTTTTTTTTTTTTTTTTTTTTTTTTTTTTTTTTTTTTTTTTTTTTTTTTTTTTTTTGGGTGTGGTCTCTGTTTCTTTGCTTGAATTTCTCATTTATATCATGAATTGTGTTCCTAATTTCTGTATTCTCTTATGTCTGGGCCACAGGAGTTGTGGGACAGCACTGCCAGTTGGGATTCATGGTGAGTTTACTGGGTGTGGTGTGCCCAGCTGTTGCCATGGGTATATGGGGATGCCCATTAATTGCCATGGATGGTATGAGGGTCTGTAATTTTTTTTTTTTTTTTGTACTGGGGATTGAACCCAGGGGCATTCTCCAGCCCCCTTTTTAAAATTTTTTATCTTGAAACAGGGCCTCACTAAGTTGCAGAGGGCCTCACTAAGTAGCTAAGGCTGGCCGAGAACCTAGATCCTCCCGTTTCAGCCTCCCAAGTACTGGGATTACAAGCGTGCGCCACCACACCTGGCCTGTAATCTTAATTACATCTGCAGATCCTTCTTTTTTGTTGTGCTGAGGTTTCAACCTAGAGCCTTGTGCATGCTAGGCAAACGTTCTACCACTGAGCTACACCCCAGCCTTGCCATTCCTTTTGACTTGCAACATATTCACATTTTCCAGACATTAGGACGTGACCTTCTTTGGGCTGGGAATATTTTGCCTATTATAATAACCTTGGAAACTCAAAACTCTTCTCAGTGTGCCTCCACCATCCCTGTATTCTGATCTTCCTTCTTCTGGGTCTAGTCAGTATCTCAGCATAGAGGGAGAGACAAAGAATAAATGGTGAGGCAAGGCACTCACTGGGTAAATCTTAGGACAGGTTCCCAAAACCCACCAGGAATTGCTAGTTAGCAAGGATGTGGACATTTGATCATACTCAGCAGCAGTGGAAACTGAGAGATGGTAGTCTTTATTTGCTGTAGCCATGTGCCCAGCTTTTTAAAATCTTTTGATATAGAAGGAAGATATGGATTATTGGGGAATGACCAACACCTTCTGCTCCACTATATGCCTTATCTCATCATTAGAAACCAAGAAACTAGGAGGAATAGTAGTAGCATAAATACCATATTGTAGAGAGGGGCTCAATGTCTTTGTGAGCAAATTAAAGGTCCTTAGGGTCAGGTTGAAGAGAAATCTTTAAATAACCAGTGTAACTTGACACCTGAACACAAAATTTGTAACCCTAAAAGAGCATCTAGTCTTGATTTTTCTATTCTTGTATATATGGCACAGTGCTTTCAAAGAGTAAATCTTAGTAATTATTTTTTGAATGAATCAAAATGTTACTCTTCCAGTGGCATTTTGAGTGAGATAAACTACTTCAAAAAAACCACAGAGGGTGCTTTTTTTATCCAACTGTTCTGTGAAAGGTACATACTTAGATATTGTATTGAGTCTCAGCTAGACACCCCCACAGTCTGTAATCAGTCCATGCATTTTTGCATTATATGGATCTTTAATTCTTACAGTGTCTAAGTATCTTATCTGCTGAAAGAAAATGTCAAAGTACAGTTTAGGGATAAGAAATTCAGTTTCAATCCAGGAGAATTTTTGTATAGCCAGCTGATATAAGTGATAAGGAATCCATGGTGCTGCAAGAATGTGGAAGGGAGGGGAAAGGAGTGATTCTACCCTAGGATAAAACAGCAGACTTTGTGAAGTATGAGAATTGAAGTGAGATCTTAAAGCATGAAGAACAGGAATAGGAAAAATCACAAGTATAACCAGTACCATCAACAGATTAGCAAGGAAGACTAATTTTGGAAGATACATAGAACTGATTATTACTTGCTTTTTTTTTTTTTTTTTTTCCTTATATCAATGAATGCTTGCTTAAGTTTTCTTGTCTTCTGTTCTTTTTCTTGCAGGCAGGAGTAAAATCAGATACAGACATTACCAGTTTTAGGAATCTGTTAACATGGCCCTCTTTAAAACTAGTGCTTACAGTTTGGATTTAGACTGAAATTCTTCTGGTAATTTTTCAGCTCTGTATATGCTAATACAATGTGAAGTATTTAATAATTGTTTATTTCATTAGACTTGGATCTAGACTGCCACTAACTCTGAGGAAAGAGATACAAATTGATCCACACCACCTTATTTTGTTGAGTAAGTGAACATGCTGATGCTGTGGGTAGCTTGTTCTTACATTTCAGTGGCTTGTCTTTCATGTAGAACACTGTAGAAAAGTGTATCTATGACTTGCATTTGGCTTAACCTGGGAAAGAACTAAGAACTTAAGCTATTCAGTAGCATGTGCAAATCCTGGAGATGCCATGGGAAAAATGGATGGAAAGTTAAAGTAGCATCCCTCCCAACCCAAGAATCTGTGACTCTTATACCTTTACTCAGAAGCAGTAGTTTCTAGGTTTTATTTTGTGTTTTGTGTTTCAGCAGGTCTCTGGTTTTCTTTGTTGGTGGCATCATGAGCAGCCAGGACTCTGTAATACGTCTCCTCCTCAAAAAGCAGTTCTACACTGCCTTTTTCTGTTTTACATATTGCTGTTTCCCATTAATTTGAAGAAAGGATTCTATTGCTTTAAATATATATAAATATACATATGCATATATGTGAATAAATAAGATGAAAATTAGAAAACACTTTTTTTTTTGTGGTACTATGGATGGAACCTAGGGGCATTCTACCTCTGAGCTACATCCTCAGCCCTATTTTTTATTCTTTATTTTGAAACAGGATCTCACTAAGTTACGGAGGGCCTCACTAAGTAGCTGAGGCTGGCCATGAACTAGAATCCTCCTGTCTCAGCCTCTCAAGTACTGGGATTACAAGCGTGCGCCACCTCGCCCAGCTTAGAAAACACTTTTTAAAATGATGTTGTATTGAGGTTAATCTTAGAGTTCCTTGAACTTCTTGTGGCTAGTGTATATTAGAAGAATAGCATTCTTTTAGTATTGTTCATGCAGTCAGTGTCTTTTTAAAAAGTAAATAATGAGCCGGGCGTGGTGGCGCATGCTTGTAATCCCAGCATTCGGGAGGCTGAGACCGGAGGATCCGGGTTCGAGGCCAGCCTCAGCTACCTAGTGAGGCACTCCGCAACTAACTGAGACTCGGTTTCAAAATAAAGAATAAAAAATAGGGTTGGGGGTATAGCTCAGAGGTAGAATGCCCCTGAGTTCAATCCCCAGTACCGCAAAAAAAAAAAAAAGTAAATAATGGGTTCATTTGACTATTTAAACTCTGTGCCTCTAAAATTATATTTGTGATATTGAAACTCCTTTGTCTTTTATTTATGTCTACATATAGGTTACTGAGTTTTTCTACTTGATTCTTTCATTTATTCTATTTTGTTCTATGCCTTACAGAATTTTATCTGTAAGGCAGTAGAATATGGATTCTTAGGGAGAAAATCTATTTTATTAATTATAAGGCATATGTCTCAAGCTACCAAACCAAGTATACTGAGTGTTTTGAATTAAATATTTAGTGCTTCATTGACTATTTCCTCTGACTTCCATTAAGACCTGGAGAAATAATTCTTCTCTAATAATCCTCTCATTTGTTTGGGGCCAGGACACAGATTGATGTGGAATGAGCCATCATAGTAACATTTAGGGTATGGAATGCTTTTCTTGATAACTTATGTACTTTCAATATAGTTCATTTTGGGTAGGAGGTTGACAAATTTCTGTCATTGCAGTAAACACTTGATTTTGTTCTCAGATATCTGATAGTACATGGTCCTGTTTTGAGAATACTAAGAGTTTTTTTTTTTCTTGCATATAATAAGAAATGTGAAAAGTGTATAGAGATTATAAAGGGCTTGATATGAAAGGTTTTTCACAAAGACAAATGGTCTGTGCTTGAATAGGACATATAGAACTTCGTTTACAACCTTTAACCTAATTCTCTTCCTCCCCAGAATACACATGATATATTTGACTAGCATAGGCTAATGTTTCATCATGGGCAATCATCATTTTTAATTTCAGGACAGTTAAAACTGGTTTCATTATATATAGAAAATTCCCCTCTTTTAGTGTTTATAGATTTTTGAGTTGACAAACACATAATCATGTATTGCCCATCACAGTCAAGATAAAGAAAAAATTTCATCTCCCTAAATATTCCCCTGTGCTAAGTTGCAGTCACATCTTTTGACTCACCAAGCCCCTTTCTGTCCTGTAGTTTTCCATTTTCCTCATTGTCATAAATGAAAACATAGAGTACATAGATTTAGCTGTCTTCTTAAAAGTATTGTTCCTTTTTATTACTGAGCAGTATTCCATTATATGGATACTGTAGTTTATCCATTCACCAGTTGAAGGACATTTGGGCTATTTTCATTTGGGGGCAAATGAAATATGAATATATAAATATTTATAGGGAATTTTGTGGAAACCTAAGCTTTCACTTCTCTTAGGTAAATACACTCCGAGTGGTGTTTCTCGGTCACATGGTAATGTTATCTTTATAAGAAATTTCCGGACTCTTTTTCACAGTGGCTGTACCATTTCATATTTCTGCCAGCAGTATTAGAGAATTCCAGTTACCTTGCATCTTCATTAGCAGTTAGTGTTGTCTCTTATAAAAGCCATTGTAATAGTCATGTAGCTATCTCGTTTTATGTTGCAGTTCTCTTATGACAAATAATGCTGAGCCTGTCTTTCATGTGTTCTTTTTCCACCTATTTACCTTCTTTGGTGAAATATCTATTCAGATCTTTTGTCCTTTTGTATTGGGTTGTTTAGGCCTTTTGTTTTTGAGTTTGTGGAGTTCTTTATATATTTTGGATATGAGTCCTTTACAGGTATTTGTTCTGTAAAATAGATTTCAACTAGTCTTTGGCTTGTTGCTTCTTTTAACAGTGTCTTTCAAACAATTCAACCCATAATACCCACTTAATATTTTTCTGATACATATTAATTATTTATAGTCTGTAGTATTCTCTTCTCTCCTTGTTCCTATAGCTCTTGTCATAGATGTATCAATTTGTCAAATAGTAAATATTTGAAATTGTTATATGTCTTCTGTTATTTTCTTATTATTTAATTTTTAGTACATTTATATTTTAAAATTTCAACTAGATTATAAACTGCTTGATAAGTAACTATTGGTTAATTTCCTGTAGATTACATACAAAATACAGATGAGAAGGAGCTGTTTATTCCAATGAGATATAATAACCTATATCTCTTCCATCGTGATATAAGTCTTCCTTGTATCAGATATTCTGCTTCTATGAACGGTCATCAGAAAAGCACTTTGGCTTGTATTCCTGTCCACCACCCCCACCCCCACCCCCACACACCATCTCTTTTGTACCATCTTGCCCATTTCCTGTATTCAACAGTTATAGCTTTTAACTTTAAAGCGATATGTGGTCTTTTATAAGGCACCCCAATTCTAGAGATTGGTAGAAATATTGCTTGGTATTGATTGGTAGAAATTTTGATTCAGAGCAATGTGAAATAATTCATAGAATGAAATAAATGATAACTATCAACATCTATTTTGGGTTGGTCAACTGTGAGATTAGTCATGTCATTTTAGTTCTCTATTCTGCTGGAAGAAAATAGAAAGTTTTTATTTGGGGATCAGGATGATTAAAATGATTAAATTTTTTTGGCATTTCTGCAAAGTGGACAGAGTTTTGGGTTGTTTTTTTTTTTTAATACTTAAAGCACAGCAGTGAAGACCTTAAAGAGAAATTATTGTGTAAATTCCTGTTGCCAGTGATTTATAGACCTTTGCTCACTCCTAAGGAAGGAAGTAATTTTATGTTTATGGTTATGACTTGAATCCCAGCCCAGCCCAAACTGTGATTGTCAGAATAACATAAAGGTAATTGTGATGCGTAGAAACTCCCATAAACAAGATAACTTGTGGATCATTGAATCTACAATGTTAATTTTTGCCAGTTTTCCTCCCATAAATTAATAAGTATCGGGCTTTCTTATGCCAAGCACTGTGATAGAAACTAGGGAAACACACATAGAAATTCAGCATCTGTCCTCAAAGTGCTTCTGATTGAGAGAGGGATTGATATAAAGAGAGTTAGAAAGGCAGTTTGCAAAACTGCCTAGCAGTGGTAGTCAACATAAGACACAATGGGAACCTGGGGAGAAAGCACCAAAATGTGTCTGCAGCACCAGGGAAGACCTGTTAGAGGGTCACACGAGGAACAGAGCCAGCTGTGGTGGCCCACGCCTGTGATCACAGTCCCTAGGAGGTTGAGACAGGAGGATCGCAGACTTGAGACAAGCCTAAAATATTTAAAAACGGCTAGGGGTGTAGCTCAGTTCAGAGGTGGAATGCTCCTAGATTCAATCTCCAGTACAAAAAGAAAAAGAAAAAATAGGAGTTTGCCAGCAGGACAAGGAGACAGAGCGAGCCTGTCTAGAGTTGGCAGCAGGTACAAATACCCAGAGGCACCAGAATGCATGGCTGTCTTTTTTCTAGGAGAAGGCACCCTGGGCTGTCCCTCAGTCACACAGCACTCAGGCTCCTACTTCACTTAGGCTGGTTAGAACACTGAGCGAGTGAGACCAAGATCAGGCTTTTCATCTTCCCCCGCCCACGCCAGTGAGCTTCAATTTCACGATGACCACATTCTTGTGACAGACGGCACCCATAATCCTTGCCCGGCAGCTTACAGATGTGGGCTTAGTGTGTGTCACCACACCCATATAGCTAAGAGCTGAGGGCGTGTGGATAGTTCAGTGTATATCCATGACCACAACTGAAAAATGACTCTGAGATGGTCCTCAGTTGATGAGTTATTGGCATAATTTCTCTCTCTATGGGAATACTCGTTCTTACTTTTAATGGCTGCAATAGATTTTTGACTCTTCTAATTACATAGCATTTTATCTTGTGCGTATTTTTCCAGCTCTGCTACAGAAAGGATGTGATGTAAATTTTTAATCAGCCTCAGCAAAAGTTTCCTCAGTTCATGGCTCTAGATTATCCAACTCACTGATCTAACACTTATGGCATGTATGGTGAAGAATCAAAACTTAGAACTCAGTTCTTAGAAGAATTTTATAACTGCTATAAATTCTTTTGTCAAGAGGAAGTG
>PVLC010007629.1:0-62342 GCA_004027655.1 Graphiurus murinus | reverse complement strand
TCCAAAATTTAAAAATTAATAAAGCAACCTTTATAATATTGTAAGTATGTGAAAAATATTTATTGCAGAATCACATAGTTGAAATGGATCTATAGAAGAAGAAATATAATGAACCAGATGTCACTAAACCCCTTTGAAGGAAAATATCTAGCATAATTCCTGAAGCTATGCCAGATTTTCTGTTTAAGTTTTAAACTCTTTTTTAAACTTCCCTCACTTATACTGGATTGCTAATATTTTATATCTTAACTCATTATCTAACTTGTATTTGTCTTGGGGTTCCTTTTTATTTCTATGTTCATTTTAAAATTATTTTGTTGGCAAATTGCAATTATGCATCATAGTGAGGTTCAATGTGATAAAAATATACATGTGCACAGCTCTTGGTGTACTTCCCTCCACTTTATTTCCCTTCTCCTTCCCCTTTTCCTTCCTCCCCCGACCCCCTGCTCCCTGGCAGGGGCATTCTATTTCTGAGCTAAACCCCCAATCCTATTTTATTTTGAAGCAGGGTCTTACTAAGTTGCTGAGAGCCTCACTAAGTTGCTGAGGATGACAGTGAATCTGTGATCCTCCTCTCTCATCCTGAGACAGGAGTACTGAGATCACAGGCATGTGCCACCATGCTTGGCTTCCTTCCACTTTCTTAATAAATAGTTTTTACAGAAGTGGCTTAGGTGTTAAGTTTTCTGAGTCTTTGCTTTATTTATACTTTCCTTGTTTTGTTTCACATTTGAATAGGAAAGTATAGCTTCAAAATTATTTCTTCTCAGACCATTAAAGGATTTGCTTCATTATTTTACAGTACTTAAAGACCATTTAAACTATTATCTTTTGTGCTAACCTTGCTTATTTTGTAAAGACATCTTTCTTCAGTTTATGGAATTGTCTCTTCTTAAAAACAGATTTTCTTTACTCCTTTGCTTTCCTCTGCCTTTTGGCTGCTTGTAAGGTAGATGTTAGATATCCAAATCTCCTAAGACTTGACTCATTATTTACAATGTTGTTTAAATTCTTAGTTCTAGGACATTCCCTCATCTTTGCATTCTTAATTTCCAGCTTGTTCACCTGCATTCTTCTGTTATCTAGTTATTTACTAAAGTTTTTATTTTTGCCATTCATATTTTAAATGTCATTTTGATGTCTAGAATAGTTTAATATTTTATATTGCTCTTTTTTTATTGTGGAATATTCTGATTTTATCCATATCTTAGCTTCTTGAGCCTGAGGAAATTAAAGTATTTAGAAATTATTTTCCCACTTCTACAAAGATTGGAATTTTTGTTTGCTCATTTGCATCCTCCTCCTTTCTGCTATTGGCTTTCTCCAGATATCCATGGCTCCCTGATTGCTGGTTCATATTTGAAAATGATGGACTGATTTACATGATAGAAATCAGCTTAATTAAATTGACTCTGCTGTTGTATAGCCCATGACTCTCTTGAGTACTATACTTTTGTCATATTTTCTTTAGTAAAGTTGAGGAGGAAGCAGAATGGGAGGACAGAAGATAAGGAGAGAAGACAGCACATCTAAAGGGACAGACATTTCAGAAGACAGATGCAGAGAATGGGTACGATACCCAGGAGATTGCATTTTACAAATGAGGAAATAGGCAGAAGGTTAAGTGATTTGTCAAAACAGCAACTACGATCTTTCTTTTGCATCAAAAAGAATATCTTTAAAAAGGAAGCACATTTTAAATTTCCTTGAAGTCACATTGACTTTGGCTTGCATATTGGACTAATCTTTACACTATCTTTAGATGATAATACTGAGCTGGAGTGCACTGTGTGGGCAAGAGGCTTAGACTACAGTCCTGGTCCAGTCTCTAATCAACTCATTTATATTGTATGTTTCTTAGTCATTCGGACTTCAGTTTCCTTCTCTGCAAAATGGTTATTTAACAATAACAATCCTTATCTCACAGGACTGTTTAAGTTTAAACATGCAGGCATTCACGAAGTAACAAACTACATTTTTCTTAGAATAGCCATTTGGTCAGTGACCAAATGTTTATTGCATTTATTATAAGACTACCACTTATTTCTTTAATTGAAACACATAACTGACAGAGTTATGGGAAACAATCACTTGAGAGGATAATGCAGCTATAAAATATATGTACCATTCTGTAAAGTTTGGAAGTTTAATCATTACCCTGAAATTGAAGCATGAAGAAAAGACAAATGAAATGCTGTAAGTAATGTTTTAGATTCTTAGTAATTTAACAGATTGTTAATTGAGATTTTCTGTCTTGGAGTCTTGGTTGGGCCCCTAAAGCTGAGGAAATCAATGATAAGTCCTGCACACTCTAAGGAAGGGTACAAGAATTCTCTGCATAGGACTACCTTTTGTAATCTGGAGAAGAGAATCCTATAGATTTTCAAAGGAAAAAAGTAAGAATACTCTTTTATGTCAGCATAATTGAGATATAATTTATATACTATACAGTTTCCTTATATAAATCATACAGTTAAATGGCTTTTAATATATTCTCAGACTTGTGTAATCATCTCAATTTTGAATCATTTTATTACCTCCAAAAGAAATTCCTTACCCCTTAGCCAGCATCCCTCCATCCACACCTCTTCCCTGATCCTAGGTGACCTTTAATCTACTCTCTGCCTCCATATGTTTTCTGACTCTGGACATTTCATGTGAATGGGGTTGTGCAATATTTTGTTCTGTGTCACTAGCTTGCTCATGAAGCGTAATGTTTTCAAGTTTCATTCCTGTTGTATAATGTATCAGCACTTTTTATTGCCTAATAATATTCCATCCTATAGGAATATTGTATTTTTCATAATCATTAATTAGTTGAGAGTCATTTGAGTTTATTCCACTTTTGTATAGCATGCCTAATGTTAATGCTGCTATGAACGTATGTGTACAGGTTTTCTTGTACATGTATGTTTTAATTTCTCTGAGGTATATATATAGATGTGGAATTGCTGGGTTATAATGTAATTCTATGTTTTGCTATTTGAGAAACTGTTAGACTGTTTTCAAAGTATACATAAGGGTTCCAATTTTTCACAGCCTTGCTAACACGTGCTGTCAGCTGATCTATTGATAACCATCCTAGTTAGGTGTAAAATAGTGTCTCATTGTGGTTTTCATTCCATTTCTAAGCTGGTTGATTATGTTGAACATCTTTTCATGTGCTTTATGGCCATTTGCATGTCTTCTTTGGTAAACTGTTTCTTTTGATCCTGTGCCAAGTTTTTAAACTGGGTTGTCATTTTGTTATAAAAGAAAGCTTATGTGGTCCAGGTTTCCCCCCTGCCATGGGAGACATCTCCAATGCATGGACATAAGAGAGATCTGAAAGAAGAGACACATCATTCCCCAGCTGGGATGCTTATGGACTTTAGATATTCCCAGGTCCAGGACTGCCAGGAGCAGAACCTGAAGAGAGATGATGATAGGAGTGGAGTTTGAGGAATATTGGTGCAGATCATCCTGATGACTGTATTGTTGATGGCTAGAGCCACTTATAAAGGACTCTGAGTTCCATAATTTGAGTATTGTGAACTGTGCTGCTCTAAACATGAATATGTATGTATTACTATAATATTCTGATTTCATTCCCTTTGGAAAGATACCCAGGAGTGGTATAGCTGGATCATACGGTAGATCCATTCCCAATTTTCTGAGGAATCTCCACACTGATTTCCATAGAGGCTGAATTAATTAACAATCCCACCGAAATGGTCACTTTAAATATTAGCATATTTGAAAGTAATTCTCCAAATTTATACGTTAATACAAGCAACATGTTAATTGAGAACAGTCCACTGTTTGGGTAGCATGCTCCTGGGTGTCGACTTGGAGCAGCAGTGTGGGTCAGTCCCGAGAGTTGAGCCCCTGTGTTTTGGTCATGTCAAGCCCTAGATCAAGAGAAAGCTCATGCACTAAAGAGCCTGGCGTGACATCTTAGAGACCCAGAGCACGGAGGCCCTTACACAAACAGAACAAATCCCTTTCAATGCTTTTAGACCTTAACAAACATGGGGTGATGTATAAAACCACACCCCCCACCATACGGCCAGTCCCCACCCTGCGAACCCCTGAACTCTTTTCAGCATTTCTTAAATCTGCCCCATTGAACAATGTGCATTCATTGTAACAAATACAATCTCATTGAATTGAATTCTGAAGAGACTTTAGAGTTGAGGGAAAAAAAGGACTGATCCTGTATTCTCTTTAGTTTCAACAAGGTACAGAGCATAGCAAATGGAAACCTTGGGCAAGCTTAGTTTACTGGGAGAGGGACAGGGAAGGAAAAACACTGGATAGACTTGTACGAGGCAAGAAATCAATTGCCAGGTGCCCCAGGAACAACGACAACAGAAACCCCAGTGTTAATGTTGGAACTCGGATTGTGTGACGGTTAGGTGTCACTGGGTCCATTTTCCTTTTCCTGTCACAATTCGCTTAATTAAAATTCTTCTTTCCTATGGCAGGTAGGGCTTGGAGTCAGCATCGTCAAAATTATAAAGTGGGAAAGGAAAAACATGCCAGTAGCTGTTTGCAGATGTAATAAAGAATCGACTAATCTGAATATTCATAGTTTGCATTAGCTCTCTGGCCCTCAAAGTCTGATAGACCCACACCATCGCCAGGCACACACAGTTCATCGCCTCGTATCATTAGGATTATCTATGGCCCTCTCATTACTCACCCATTGCTTCAGTTGTATCCGGAGTAAAAATAATAAGCCATAAGCTTCCCTGCTGCTTAACCTAATAACAAATCATTCCCAATTCCAAGCCCGATGTCTATTATTCAAAGCAAATTAGGATCACGCAGACAGATTTCTTCTTCCTTTACCAGGGCAGCCGACCCCTCTCCCCTGAAGCTGTCGACCCATGCAAATGTTACATTTAGGAACTCATTCTTGATTTTAGGGAGCTACAGATCCCTAATAATGTAACAAGCAAAACATAGAGTTAGCCTTGTAATGCTTCGGCACACAAATTAGCTAGACAAATAAAAAGGATTAAAAAAACCCTTGAAAATAGCACTTATCATCAGTCTCCCATTCAGAAATAATGAAGGGAGATGGTTTCTACAGATTTAGTAATAAGACACGACATAAATGTAAATATAACATGCTTTGACCTTTCTTCTGGGGAACAATAGGCATTTTGTTCATTACTTACAGGCTCTTTGTTTACCGAGAATGTGGTGATGAATCGAAGTTATGACATCAATTAAATCACAAGTTTAGATTATTTTCAAACAGACAAAATGTGGATATTTTAAGATAGGTAGCAAAAATGATGAGTTACTGTCTATTCGTGGTCTCTAAATGAGTTATACATATTCAAAAAAAGAACATTAAAGACGCTCTCTAAAGCCAGGATCATATATTACTTTTACCCTGAGCAAAGATAACATTTGTAGAATCCCATTAGCAATAAATCTTTTAGGTTTTTTCACTTAAAATCTTATGATCCCGAAGGGAAGAATAGATGATCAGTAAATAGAAGGCTGATATCTGTCAGGAATTTGCCTGAATTAGAGCTGAACTTTCTTGACAGGGGGATGGAGGAAAAAAATTACCTTAGTATCCTGATGAATGTATTTGATTCTTTTTCTTTAAAGGCATCACTAAAGTGGAAACAAAAGTGCTTACTGCATCACATTTGAAAAACAGAGGATGTATAATATACAATTACCAATGATATAAAGTAAATATCCTTGTGTAAAAGATAGTCACAGACCATAGAATAGTTTCAAAGAATATTGAGCTTTAATATGTTTTTAAAAGTATTACACAGTAAAATATAAATAGTTTAGTGTTATGTATTTTTCCTTTTGGTGATTGCATCATGAGAGAGAAAAGTAGATGAAAAATTATTTTAAAAATTCTCTTTTAATACCCATCCTGTGGTTATGTCAGGACAAAAAAGGTCAGAGGACTGAAAACATTCTGGTACTCTATTTATCTATCTATCTATCAATCATCTATCTACGTATATATAACATATTATAGGAAATTATGGTCAACATTGAGTTTAGAGTGTTTGGCACTGAAGTGATTTGCTTACAGACCACCTATGGATTAAATATGCATTTCCTAGTGCAGGAGAATTAATATCTTTTTATTGACTTCTTTCTCTGGGAAGAAAAATCTCTGAAAAAGATAGATTATACCATGCCAAGGGACTTACTTTTAGATAAGGGTTATTTTACTAACATCTCTGTGTAGAACGTCTCTTTGGTTTCTTTTTAGAAGTTCATTGCCCATGAATTTGGTGGAGGAGTTTCACATTAACATCCTATGCTCCTTAGAGGATGACAGAACAGGGCTGGAGGAGTGTTGGTGGCAGTAACATTAAAAAATAATCTTTTTTCTCAAACCAGTGTGTAAAGGCCACTAGAGAGTGAACTCACGAGAAAAGGCTACTTACAGTAAATCCACTTAAAATTGAAGCCAAAAATTCCTTAACAATAGTGATAAAATGAAAGATTTGGTTGGGATTTTATCTAGAAATATATATATATATATATATATATACATATATATGTATATGTATCTTTATCTAGAAATATATATATACATATATTATATATATATACATATATACATTTCTAGATATATATATTTTGGTGCTAGAGGTTGAACCGAGGGGCCCTCTACCTCTGAACTATATCCTTGCCCTTTTTATTTTTATTTTTTTGTTTTGAAACAGGGGGTTGCTAAGTTGCTGAGGGTCTTGCTAAATTGCCGAGGCTGGTCTCGAACCTGCCATCCTCCTGTCTCACCATCCCAATTATTGAGATTACAAGCTTGTGCCACCATGCCTGGCATTAAAAAAATTTTTTTAAACAAAATTTAAGTTGCCATAAGACTATTAATAAGTCCTAGAACAAATGATGCTAATTTTCAAATGAATTTTCTAATTCTGTGGCTTTCAATTTGTTCTCTTTTGAATGTCACCATCTTTTTCATTTCCCCCTTTTTCAATTGTCTCACCTTGATGGAGCTACAGAATCTTTACTTGTGTCTTGAACAGCTCTCCAGTATCACCTTAGTAGAATTTGTGAAATCTGTGTTTTGAAGACTTTCACTTTTTATACTTCTACCATGTCACATTTGAAAAACAGAGGATGTATAATATACAATTAAATAAATATTCTCGTATAAAAGTCACAGACCATAGATCAGTCCCAAAAAATATTGAGCTTTAATATGTTTTCGAAAGTATTACATAATAAAATAAATGGGCTGGTGATATGAATGTTTCCTTTTAGTGGTTGCAATATGACACTTTGTTTTTTCTGTTTGTGTAGGAAGCTGTAGATACCAGATTGTCAGCAGAATAGTAATTGATCAAGATGCTGGTTCTGAGGTTGAGCTAGGTGCTACGTTCACTGCAAAGGGGAGTGTGAATTGGTACAAATTTCACAAGTGATCAGTTCACTAGTGAATATTCCCACGCGATGACAACTTTGAATTTCTATTAGGCCATTCCTTGACCTGTGAGAGTCACAAAATGAACCCTCACATGAAGAATCAGATGCTTGTGTCTATCTGACAATCTATTGGCGATCCAAAGAAAACAGTATAGGCATTAAGGATAGCTAAATAGCAAATATTTTTGAAGGTGAATTATGTCCTAACCACTTAACATGTATGGATTTGTGTCTCAGTATTCTTATTGCTTCTGTAAAATGGAGGGGCAATTTGCTTTTAATTTAAATTCTTAAATTCCTGTACTGCAGATCTTTTGTTCTGTCCTCTATTAAACATGCGTGTTCATTATCTGCTGGACACTGTACTGGGATCTGGAGATGTGGAGATAGGTCGTGAGGCTCTAGGAGAAACATTGGAACAGACAAGTACATTAGGGGTGTGATCTTAAAAATGAAAAAAAGAATGGTGGTTCTCATGCATTTACAATGTGCTAGACACTGCACAAAATGCTTTGTTTTAGATCATTTCATTTAGTCCTAACAGCCTACTTAGTTGCTGAGGCTAGACTTGCCCCAGCACTTTCTGAGGCCACGGCCATGATCTTTACCACCATCAGTCCATCGCCTCTTCCAGCAGTGAGGACAAAGTTTATGCCCAGGTGATATAAGAACATCCAGGAAGGGTCCCAAACCTAGACTTTGGAAACCATTTCCAGGGGTGCAGCCATCTGAGCAAGGTGCTGCAGGATAAGTGCACAGCCCCTTGGCCAGGCAGAGCAAAAGGGACATGTAGTGAAGGGACAGGTGGGATTCAGGAAATCATTCCGCCTTTGTTTTTTCACAATCATAAGCATAGTTATACTGTAGTGCATTTTACACTACATTACCTAGAATATAACAGTGCAATTTCATTTACAATCATGCTTAGTATTCCTAATGCCAGAAAATGCCAAACAAAATTTTATGTCTAATCATTGTTCCTGTTTTTGTATAAAAGATTTCAAAAGCCCACTGCCTCTGGCAGTGTACTTAAGAAGGATTGATACTCAACTGATGACGGCTTTTTCTGATTCCTTTGACGAAGTATATTTACCAAGAAATGTCACATGGGCTTTTGCATTTATATAATGCCTTTTAGGGCAATGAAAACCCAATAAAATCAGTCGGCTTATTTAATGTTCAAAGTGTTTAATAAGCTTTTTTTTTTTTGAATGAACCATTTAAATGAGTTTTTTTCTTTTTTCATTAATTAACTCGCCAGAGCACCAACTACGTATCAGATAAATGAGTTGATAGGGTCCCCAGTTTAGTTGAAGATGCAATACGGAAAGCACTAATTAGGCAGGCAAGAGCTCCAGATAATTAAATAGTGATTAATAGATTTTTGAGCTACCAAAATTAAAAGTAACTAATTGGTTGAAAAAATATTTAAAATCGTATGCTTCGAACTTACATGGTTCCGAAGGATACAAATATTATTTTGACTTTGTTAAGAGTGAAGCCTTTTTTTTGATTCTTTTTTTCTTCCTTCTGACATCTTGTGTCAAAGTGTTCCCGTGTTAATAGTAGAATATAATGGAAGTTTATGCAATTAAATACAGCAAGAGAGTTTATAGACCATTTATCATTGGATATGGGTCATATACTGTGAATTTCAGAAAATAAAAGGAAATTCCATTTGTAGCCCACTCTTGCCTGAAGCTTACCTAATGAAATCTTTCTCACTCATAGAATTAACAGCAGACCCAGCTAAAAAGTATTTAACATTCTCTGTGCATACTAAGCATGCAAAAGTAGAATAAAACCTTGCCTACTTACAGGGGATTTTTGTTGCTTTTTCTTCAGCCTAAATTAGGCAGCTCTTGTTCATTTAGTGCATTTGAAAGGAGCTGAACTTTTAAAATTCTGAACTGTCAGTCCCCATCATTTCATTTGACAGCTGACACTTTGAGAGTGAAGAACACACAAATCATGTGTGTGTAGTGAAACGCCGCTAATAAATGCTATTGTTTTTCCCAATGGAAAGGAGCACCTTACACAACTGTTTGCAGATCCAACGGGTTTGTTATGATGCAACATGCACGTTTGGCTGTCACCATTTCTGTTTACTACCTGCAGAGCATAAAATTGCCGATAAAAAAAATCGAAGAAACATAAGGCCAGATTCATTAAGAACCATGCTTTTCTCCTTCCTGCCCACCCCCAGACCCCTTAGCTTCCCATTTTAATATGATAAACATTGAGTCTTCCTTTATTAAGGCATGGGACTAAATAAATAATGTATGGTTCTTGAGATAATTACAAGATTTCTGTATTTATGGCAAACAAGAATTTGGAAACATTCACTTGCCTGCTTATTCCTTGTGCTTTTTGTAGCAAGCTAGGGAACTTGTAAAAATTAGCTCGCCATTTTGGAATTTCATTTAGGAATATCCATGATAGCTTTGGAGGCTTTTAAGCTTTTCATTTCTACCCCTGAACTTCTTAGGCCAGTATTTGTGGGTAAGTTGGATGGAGTCATTTCCCTGATATAGAAAAAATTTCTGCAAATCCTTAAGATCTATTCATCTGACCATATCATGTAGTAGGACACATTATATTTTATCAAAACTTTCCTTCGTTAATGCAAATTAATATGAGTTAATTACCCAACAATATTGATTAATTACCCAACGAAAAAACTATTTCAATTTCTGTGGAAGAGGTAAAAATGCTTGAGAGAGAATATGTTTTGCCTACCTCATGGTATGTTACCACTCCTAACACTTTGCCTTAAATCTTTTAAAAATATTGTTATTAAACTTATTGCTCTTTTTTATTATCTTAGTGAGACATACTAAGTCTACTGGATTGAAATAGATCTGACCCAAGTGATAAACTACGGCGTCTATAGTTTGAGGTTTAGATTATGAAAATAAAAAGCATAGAAGTGTGAAAAGCTTTGGAGCAGCAGGCATTTCTCTTTTTACACAATGACTTTTAGTTTTCAATGCAAATAGCGGGAAAAGGAAATTATTTTCAATATTGTTTCTTGCTGATGAACTGACAGAGATAACTCACTTAGCTGTCTAGACAGGAAACATATATACATACATAGGAAAACACTGACGAGCTCATTACCACATGGCCTTGAACAATGTTAACATCACAGGCACATACTTCTCCATGTATATACAAAGTACAGTTGACTGAGAAAGGGTTCAGCGGAGAGTCCAGAAGATTAGTTCCAGCATTATTTTACACATCATTTTTCAGTGCCTTGGAGTATCCACCTGGGAAACGAGTGAAGAAATACTACTTGTCTAAACAAGAAAATGCTTTGGACTTTTGTGGAGAAGCACCCTTTTCATTCCAGGGAATGTGTATGCAAATAGTAGGCACATCCTCTACATGGTTTGCTCATGAAGTTATGGGGAGTCTATAAGCCCCAGTGGAAATCGAAGTTCTTCCTGGAGAAGCCATTGTGTTGCCTCCCAGTTGCACTACTCTGACCTCTTCCCCAGGTTTTCCTGGAATTGTGTTTGAGTCACCATCCTACTGTTTGCTTATTCACCTTCTCCAGACCAACAGGTTAGAAGTTCTTAAAATTCATGACTATCATAGGAGGTACGATTCCCGAGACAGCTGTGGCAAATAACCAGCCTCATGGATGTTGATAAGGCCCAGAAAGTTATTCTGTGGTTGTGATTTTACTGGAGTTGCCCCTTCCACCCACAAATAGGCAGTTTGCTTGGTTTGTCATTCCCTTCCGAAGGCACTTAGGAGTGGTGGGAGCCTAGAGTGTGCAGTTAAGTTCCTCCATGTGAGAGCACGAGTGAATTAAAGTTCCAGCGACTCAAATCTCAGAGGCAATTACAGAGGTTTTCAGTAGTTAAACCAAGGTAACTTGCAAAGAGCCAGTTCCATTGCCAACTTGATCTTTAAATCAATATGTTTCCACGGACATTATATATGATAGCATATGTAGTCTGAGAAACGAGGCATTGAGGCCCCAGAACAGATTTAAAGGGGAGAAAGCATGTCTTTATACACGAGACTGGATTTTCGAGTATTATCTAGGGCAAAAGTTTTTTAAAATCTTAAATTACCTGTCATTCTGGCGCAGAGAACAGTTTCAGAGCCTCGACTTGGCTCTTACCTAGTCACTCCGTGTAATGTCAGAGACCCCTAAAAGGGTACTTTGAAAGATATATTGCAAATTGTTATGCAATTCCCAATTCCTCTGGCCAAGAGAATTAGGAATTTGGGAGGTTTTTTTATGTGGGGTAGGGGAAAGAGAGGGTAAAGAATTGACATGAAAATTTATTTTTAAGGATACTAAAACCTGGGCAGTTTTTACTGCATAGCCACAGGATACTGGCTAAAATAATTTAAAAGAAGGTAGTGGAGAGACTTCACTGATGACTACAGAGAATAGGTTCTGGAAAAACCCTTCCAATATAATTTAAATGGAAGAGGATATCACTGGTCTCAAGTTCCAATTTCATTGGAAGGCCTGAGGAACAAAGAGGTAGCAGTTGCTAAATGGCCAGAATAGTTGATTTGGCTTTTACGTGGCTTGTGCACAAAGAAAAACCAGTAATGCCTGAACTATGATGAGGACCAAATGTCCGTCTTGTGTACTGCACATTAGTCAGCATCTTTGTAAGTGGTCCATGTGGTCAAAAGCTGGGCTTTGGAATCGGACACACCTGGATTCAGATCCCAGCTGCATCAATACTATCGGGGTGCCTGGGAAGATTTACTAAATTTCTTTAGGCCTCAATTTCTTCATCTCTTGTATCTATTTCATACAAAATGAAATGATAGGTGGGCCCCACTTAGCAGGGGTGTGCACAATGCAGTTTAGCTAATTAGTTACTTGCAGAAACTGCTTAATAAAACAGGTAGCTGATATAATCATATGACTCAGAATACAAAGTACTTAGAGTTACCCAGTCCTGAAAATCCAAGTTGGCGTCACACAGTGGAAATGCTCTATCAGTAGCACTTGGGTTAAGAAACAGACAACAACAATAATACAAATCCTTGAATTCTTCCTTATTTTTTTTTAATCATCAGTGGAAACACAGCAGAGGCCACATTCTAAATGCTTTCTTACAGTGATAACTAAACTGTTATCTAAAATGGAAAAATGTAAAGTATCGAATGTTCAGGGGCAAGAGTGATTTACAGAATGTTCCTCATGTGAGCATGCACTGGTATCTTTATAATTTTAGACAGAATCAATACTAAGACATCATGGAGATTCATTCTCAAATGACTTTAGCTTGTGTGAATGAACCTTTTGCTAGTGAAAGAACAAGGAGGATGTGATATCTCTTTTCTATTCACAAAGCCTAAGGGGAAAAAGAAACCCCAAATATCAGAAACATATGGTTTTAAATTTCTGTGTCTGAGCCTGCAACATTGATGGAGTTTTATGTAAAGAGATAAAAATCTGTGCATGGGCTGTCACAAGCTGTTTGGGTGAACAGAGTCCCTGTTGCTAAACCACTGTTGATATTCTTAAATGGGTTGCAATGAGAACCACCTGTAAGCCAGACAGGTTTGGAAGTAGGGAAAACCATCACGAAATCTAGGTCAAAATGATGTAAATAAGACGAATAAAGAGAGGTTGAATAGGACCAATGAGTCCAGTAAGGAAGTAAATCTTAACAACAAAGAATCCAGAAATAGGTATGGCTTCTCTCAGAGGCATGCAGGGGTATGTTTCAGAGGGATGGGAACATAATTTACCCAATGGTAGTCTGGAAAACTGGAATTTCTGGATCCTCTCACACATTTCATATCATTTGCCCTAATTATGGCAGGCATACAGTGGTCACGAGACTACATGGCTTCAGAAAACCTATAGCATTAAGAAGTAGAGCAATCCAATTTTGGGTTAAGAACTTACTAGAAAAGATACTTAATTTCCATGAGTATATTGTTGCACCAGGATAAGTTGAAGGAGAAATAGAAATATATGAACACTTCATGCCTCCCTAGACCAAGTCCCATTGCCTTATCTCATTTGACCTTCATGGGGAGGCAGGGTGAAGGAAGGCTTGATTATCTAAGAGATTTCATAAAGTATTTTGTTCTGGATAAATTTGATGAGGCATATTGAAAATACATATAAACAGATGAATTAACTTGAATATTCCTCTTCTGAGCATTTGCTTCTCAAATATTCCAGCCTCATTAATCTCATTGATGTGACTTCATCACATTAATACATTTGATAGATATTTATTAAATAATTAAAACATTGTGGATGTGTTCGTGTGTGCGTGTGTGTGTGTGTGTGTGTGTGTGCATGCCTGCACACACATGCACACATGCGTGCACATACACACACAGGAATGTGTGCCAGGGAGGGATCAGCGAAGTTTCTTTTTTTTTTTTTTTTTTTTTTGCGGGTCTGGGGATTGAACTCAGGGGCATTCGACCTCCGAGCTACACCCCCAGCCCTATTTTTTATTCTTTATTTTGAAACCGAGTCTCACTAAGTTGCGGAGTGCCTCACTAGGTAGCTGAGGCTGGCCGCGAACCCGGATCCTCCGGTCTCAGCCTCCCGAATGCTGGGATTACAAGCGTGCGCCACCACGCCCGGCTAGCGAAGTTTCTTAAACCCAAAGAGTTTTAGGGTAAAAAAAATGCATGTTAATAATTAACTCTAAGACAAGCCAAATAGAACAATAGCTGTGTAGAGAAGGGAATATCACATGAGGGTCAAGCAGGTGAACTCTGTAATCAAAGATCTGGCTCTGCTTCCTATTAGCTGGGTAACTTCTGGAAAGTTGTTTTACTTTCCTGATCTCTCCTCTGTGGTCAGGTAGCACAATGACAATGTATCTAAGTCCTTAGCCTAGAGCCAGGCATGAGGGAGTACTAAAACATGGTAGCTATGATTACTAATCATTATAAACTAGATGCTACAATTAGGGTCATTATGGAAAGTTTTATGGCCTGTCCTTGGATCTGAGTTTCTAAAGGCTGATGTATAGTTAATTAGGCTGTGTACAGTTAATTAAAACAAATAAAAAAACTTAAGACTTTGATGTTGAAGGACTTTGTTCAGTTTCCTACTCTTGGCCAACCTTTATTGACTTTCCATTATGTATCAGATACAGGTTATATCACCTCACCTGTGTGAATTTCAATTTGTGAATCAGGAAGTTGAAATAAGGAGTATTGCTATTTCCCGAGACTGTAGCTGTGCAGAAGAAGGATAACAGTGCTTGAGGAAAGCAGATTGTGACCTGCAAGTTATCATTCCTCTTATAGGCATTACTTTGAGACAATAGAAAGGATGGGAAAGAACAATTCGGCACAGAGATTAGCATGAATTAAATTCATGGAGGTTTGATGGCACATAGAAGTTTAAAAAATGACCAAAAGGTAGGTGTGACTGGGAATCTAAGGATGTGGAAGGGAGTACTTCCATGAAGTGGTGGAGTACTTCATGGAGGGGTTACAGATTTGGGGCTTTAGTCTATGTTCAGAAGGAAGACAGTATTTTGAAAGTGTTAGACATTCTAGAAAGATTATCCTACATCTTGGGAAAGTGTCCATTGGTACATAACTAGTGAGGACATTACAAGATATCTTTAACCTTAAGTGCTTTCCACCATCTCACTTTTGATCCCTCCCTTCCCTGGCCTTGGCTTACATGGTTCTTTGACCATTCCTCTATAATTCTCAGCCTCTGGTGTCCATTAGTAATCTTCTCTGGAACAGTGAGCTTTGCACCAGCCTACTGAATTATCATGTGGGTGGTAGGGGCCGGCTATCACATGAAAAATCAGCGTGTGATTCTAATATCCACAAAGGATTGAGAGCCACCTTTTGAAATTGTTCTATACCTTATGTCTCTATGATTTTGTGGGAGACACCTTAAATTTCAAGAAATGTCAGCCAGGTATGGTGGTACATGCTTATAATCCCAGTACTTGTGAGGCTGAGACAGAAGAGTCATAGGTTCAAGGCCAGCCTTAGCAACTTAGTGAGACCCTCAGCAACTTAGAGATTCCTTGCTTCAAAATAATAATTACTTACTTATTTATACTTATTTATTTATCTATTTATTTTTGTGGTACTGGGGATTGAACCCAGGGGCATCCTACCTCCAAGCTCTACCCTAAGCCCTATTTTTTATTCTTTATTTTTGAAACAGGGTCTCACTGAGTTGCGGAGGGCCTAAGTAGCTGAAGCTGGCCACTAACCTGCCATCCTCCTGTCTCAGCCTCCCCAGTACTGGGATAACAAGCGTGCACCACCATGTCTGGCTCAAAATAATAATTTATAAAAGGGCTGTGGTATAGATCTGAGGTATAATGTCACTGGCTTCAATCTCTGCTACAAAAAAAAAGGAGAGAAAATTCAAGAAATAGACTTTATGGTGGTCAATTATTAACATATAAAAGAGATATGGTCATGACTCAGGGAAACCAACAGGAGCAGGGCACTAAGCCTTATGGGACAAACAGAAACCATAGTATGCTTGGGTTCCCAGGTGACTGGAACATGGTTTAGATAGGAAGATAACTGTGGGTCCAGCTATGCATCTGAGTACTCAGCAGGGGTCCGGGGATCCCTTCTCATGATCTTCTGGTAACGTGATTCAGCTCCATTCAAAGGCTGTACTGATTTATCTGTGTGTTGATTCCCTCCAGTTCTCACCACCTGGTTGTTTTGCCCACTCTCTTCTCTATCCTCAGTGGAATTCCCAGACAGGGATTATTGGATTTTGCCAGTTACTCATGGCAGACCATCTGCTTTTGGTTAGGTACTTTCTGTCTGATCAAGCCAGTCATGATTGGGTGATGGGGTCTCATCGGATGGAAGGTGGCTAAGAATTCTTGCAAAAGAGGCCCAGGCTTCCCAGAAGGGGGCTTTTCAATATTAATAATCATAACTGACCTTTATTTAGCATTTGAGTTACGGGTCAAAGCATTTTACTTATCTACTAATTCATTTAAACTTCATAACATACATAATTTATTTGCTTTTATTTATTTTCCAATATACAATATTAGTTTTGACCAAGAGCCAAGTATCTTACAAATATTGACTCATTTGATGAGAACTAATGAGGTAGCTACTACTTTTTAAAAATTATTTTATAGACAAAGACACAGAGTCTAAGAAGTAACATGTTTTCTGAGATCATATAGCTAAAAGTGGTAAAAGTGGAATTTGAATCCAGGTAATCTAGGCACATGCTGTGGCATTTATGGGATCTCCTTCTTTATGCCATCAGGCAGGGGAAGATGCTAAAGTATGCTGTTCCAACTGTGCATCTTAGGAGATGCATAAGGCAGGTCCACAGAGTGTATGAGGATGGGCAGGTAGCCTGGTGTCTTACAAGTCTATGCATAGTCCTCTTATCCACCATACTCATTTCGATTTAAAGTTCTATGTATTTGGTACTCTTTAGGTGCTCAATAACCATTTCTTGGATAAAAATAATTTGAATGAATGAACACTTAAAGAAGTAGGACTTCAATAAGATCACGAAGAATTGGAGTTTGAATGAAGATAAAAATCTTTGGTAGAGTGAAAAATCACATTTAGTCATTGGAGAATTATAATTTTTTGTTGTTATTTTGTTTTGAGACAAAGTCTCACTCTGTTCCACTGGCTGGCCTTGAACTCCAGGGCTCAAGTGATCTTCCTGTCTCAGTTTCCTGAGTAGTTTGGTCTATAGGTGAATGACATCATGCCTGGCTGAAAAATTACAATATTAAAAAAGAATGTTAGAGATTGACTTTACTTCTTACCTTCAGAAACTCCTCTGAGACTTAAATATTTGAAAGATTTTTGTTTCTAACCTTCTTAGCTTTTAAAATCTGAGCAACTTGACACACCTAAATTTAGGAAAGAGTTGTTGCTTTCCCTGTGAGACCATTCTGAGAATGAGTCATCATTTACTGTTTTGTTGTAAGATTTGACCAATAGAGAAGAAAGAAAATGAGAGGAGAAAAGGTTAAGTAAAATCTTAAATGACTTTGCAATATTATGCATACTAACATTTGATTGTACTTTTATTTTCATACATTTTTAAAGAAACAAAAGTAATGATTAAAAGGAAAACTCAGAGAGTCTTTTTTGAAACATATCCCTAAATATAAAATTATAACTGGGTGTGGTGGCTCATGCCTGCAATCCCAGTATCTGGCAGGCTGAGACAGGAGGGTCACAGGTTTGAGGCCAGCTTCAGCAATTTAGCAATAACCTCAGCAACTTAGCAAGACTCTATTTCAAAATAAAGCAGTAGTAAGGAGCTATAGTTTGGAGGTAGAATGCTCTTGGTTCAACCACCAGTGCCTCCCCCAAAATGTTAAAATAAATTTAAAAAATCAACTTATGAAAACAATATGTTTTTAGTTAATCAGCAGGGCAAGGGTAAGGTCATCAAAGAAAATAAGAAGCACACACTAAAGGAGCAAAGCAGGAGGAATGGCAGCTCAGCTCTGTTACCTAACCGTGGAGAGAAGACAGCAAAAGAGCAGCTGCAGACACGCTGTAAACAAGCACAAGGGACCAAGTTGAAGCTTGATGCCAAATTAAACCTGTGCCTGAACCTTATTTGTCTCCTTGCAGTTAAGGGGGGGGGGGGGATCACCATTCAAATAGACAAGCGACACAAAGCAAGTGGTGTTTTAACTGGAATCAGAGTTTCCATCAGAAAAGGACTTTGTGTCTTTTCCTATTAAGGACTTGGTTCAGACAGCTCTGCTATATTCCAGCCATTGGCTCTAATCAGGTAGAGAGGGAGAACCTTAGAAATGGTCACACCGAGTATTCTAGCATTGCCATGTGATGCCTGAAGATTATGTTCTCATTTTAAACAAGACATCTGCCCATTGGAGAGCTGCTTCTGATTATTCTAAGTTTCTGGAGCAATCTTACTAACACAATATATAGGGTAATAAGATACTCATGTAACAGACTTATGCTATAAAATATTTTACATTGCTTATATTCTTACTCTTTTTCAGTAAGTTAAGTTTTACTTTTAAATCCATGACACAATGTCATTTCCAGATATTTATACATCTCCCTTATATGGAAATAATTTCATCCTGGATATCTACTATAATGTCTTACTAAACCACACCTCATTCCTTTTCTTCTCTCAACCTTTTTTCCCCCTACCTCTACCCAACTGCAGCTGTGATAAAGGATATAACTAAATGGAAATATGCAGTAAATATGCTTTGTAATTGAGTACAGGAAGACTGGAGGGATCTTTAATAGGACACTCTCAAATTCCATCTATAGAGACTAATTCAAAGAGAAAATTATTTGGATCAATTGATGTATTTACTGCTCTATTTTATAAAAACATCATGTTTGTTATCTAAATCATTTTAAGCCTCCTGTACCACAGCTAGACCAGACCATAGTTACCATATCATACCTAGGGGTAGGTGCTAGTTGTTCTAACTTTTTTATAACCCAAAGACCAGAATCAGGAAGAGCATAAATTATATGCTTAAGAATGAGGCAAAAAAGGATTATTTTTGTAAATAAAGGATTATTTTTGTCAACTCATAATGTGGTGTTTCTCGTAGTCCAGTCTCATATCAACTATCCTTTCTCTGGTAAATTTGTTTATTGAAACCCACCATCGATCAGTAGGTACAGAATAATATTTACCTCCTTGGTAATGATATTTCAACCAATCTGTAAAAGGAAGCTAGTTCTCATATTTCAGCTGTCTTCTTTAGATCATATCTGAGGTGGTTGGATATAGTGTCAACAGCTAAGTCTCCAAATCTGAAGGTGAGGTTAATGGAGGGTGAAGTGAGCAAGACATTTGGATGAATTTTGGTTACAGTAGTAACTGTTGTTCTCCTGGTGTGGAAATTTGGTAGGCTTCAGAGAATGGGACTTGTCAGCAGTGCTTTGCAAATGGTACATCAATTGAGCAGGCTTGGGCCCTACTGCTACATCCATTCCTGCATGCTTTACTTTATTGGCCTTGGTAAGGTGTCCATGGGAAGATGTAAATATTAACTTTGTTGTGTTTTGGAAAAAAAAATATCTGTAAGTGAAACTTTCCTTACCCACGTTTTCCATATGTTTTAGTTCTTGGTTTTGGCTGGGTGTAATCATAGAGTTAAACAGAAAATATCCTTATGGCAAATAACCCTGTCAGTTAATAGAATATTTTGTTGGAAGGGAAACAGTATTTCTGAATTTTGCTCTTAATTCTCAAAATTGGAGAGGCTTTAAGGGTAAAAACAAAACCCAAACCAAGCAAACAAAACCAAAAGCCACAGCACATATTCCCAGAAAAGACAGACAGTTCTTGAAAAACCAAACTGAAGTTTCAAACTATAGAACCGTGGGATAATTGTATGGAGGGTTAAAAGGTACTGAGGATTTGTCTTTACCTCATTCATTCAGCTTGTCTATAGGCAGATATATAAGTGTGTGATGTTTACTCAAATAACAGGTTGTTTTGAATGGTACTATCTGGCTACATGTTTTGTCATGGGGAATAAGGAGACTTTCACACATAAGAAATGAAGCTTCTTGTGTGCAGTAGTTTAGTCTGGGGTCTTACTAACAATAATTATAGTCAATAAATATGGAAAGTAGCCTGATAATGTAAGGGAGAAATATTAAAATTTGTATCTTTAAGGCTGCTAATGATAAATTAAATGTATTTCTTTGACAAAATAATTTAAAAATCACTTTATTACTGCAGGCTATATGCTTTTTGTTATTGTAATAATTCTAGGAGTTTTCAAATGTGCATGTTGCTTCAACAGGCCTGCATATTTCCTTGTTTTATGCCTGAAACTAAATTAATTACTTTGTTTAATTTCATGAACATGCCAAACCACAGTTATGAATAGCTAGTAATATCAAGTGTTTACATAGAGAGTATAGGATGTTACAATAAATATCCACCCAATTACCAAACAGCCAAGGGCAATATTTTTTCTAGGTAAGCTGGACAAATTATATGTTTGATATATTTAGCAGAAAATGAAACAATTGCAAAGTCAGCACTGAAGTTAGAATATGATGAAGCTCATAACATCAAATTAAACTTTGTTAAGAAACCGATTTACAAATACAATGTTGTATAAGGCACATTTTTCTTAAAGCCAAAGACTCTCAGTAAAGAGACATACCTTGAACATCCATTATACTGGTGCTTTGCACATTTCTTGATGGGGAGAAGTCAGTGTGGGAGGGCAGTTTAGCACTGCACTGTGGCTTTATAAGCCCTTCAGCTTAGAAAAAGTGGTTAAACATATTTTCTGAACACAATATAACAATAAAATATTTTTGTACCAATGCTTTTAGCCTTTGCAAGTCTCACATTTTTATATGCTACTTTATTTAATGCTTAAGCAACCTATGGAGAAAGTCAGAATTCATATTTTCCAAAACAATTCCTATTTTACATATGAGAAAATTAATGCTGAGGTAGAATTAGGCTGAGGATATGGATGAGGATCGAGATGATAGTTAGAGGGTGTTAAGACTGAAATTAGGTCAGGCCTCTCTTGTTGAAAGACCCATTCCGGGACTCAGCCCACTTAGCAGCGGTATCTCTGTTCCCATTGGGAATAACTGGGGAGATATCAGTCTCTCTGACTTCAGGTAGTTCTTCCTATTTGGCACTGAGCTCCCAAGTGTGAATTTAATCTCAAATGAAAGCTGTAATTACAGCTCTTATTAGGCTCTAATTCTATCGCTCTGTTAAGACAGAATAAGGGAAATGTCTAGGTAACCATAGGTTTTGGTCCTACGGTTAATCCTTTATAGTTGGAGAGGATAACCACTAACTGCTAACCACTGGACTTGACTCTATGACTTCTTGCATCCTCACAGAGACTTGTTTCATGTACTTTCTCTTGGCCCCAGTTTTGTTAGGTCCCTGTTTAACTGCTGAGGGTAAACAGTTCTAGTCATTTACAATCACTTTCCCTTCTCATTTCACTTTGATTTCTGCTTGAAGAGACCAAATATAGAGACACTAAAAATGCTAATGCTATGTCTCGAAGTCTGGAGATTGCCCCTAGGATGCGTAGATGAAAGACCCTTCTACTTCTTGGAAAGTAAAGATATGATCCTAAAGGAGTATGGTTTTATGACTCTAGAAAGTTTGCTTTACCAGGCTGTGTTAAGAATGTGGGCTACACGTGTAAAATGAAGAAGTGGTGCTATTTGTGATCTGACAATGATTGATATGTCATAAATGTCTATGTAACCCTGTTGTACTCAAGAAATGTATAAAAAAATCCATGCTGAAAAAAATAAAATTAAATTTTAAAAAATGCTAATGCTACTGTTTCTGCTGAGATTCTTGACTTAGGAAAGGGCTTCTATTTTTCTTCTTAATTTCATACTATTTTTTGATGTAATATAATATAATACATCATGGTGAAATTCAAAGTGATACATTCATGTCTGTACACATCATCCTTGGTGTAGTTCCCTCCCAATCCCATCCCATGATCTCTTCTTCCCTTCCTGTCTATGCTAGTAGGGTTGTTAATGATAACTTCATATATGGACATAATAATATTTGGTGCCTGTTTCCTTCCTCCAGTTCCCTTTTACCTCTTCTGTCCTCCCTCCGTTGATCCTCTTTCATTGTTTTACTGGTTTCACACTTTATTTTCATGGAGTCCCTTCTCTTTCCTATTTTTTCCTCTAGTTTCCACATATTAGAGAAAAATATACAACTCTTGACTTTCTGAGACTGGCTAAATCTCACTTAGCATAATGTTCTCTAGTTCCATCTATTTTCCTACAAATTACATAATTTTATTTTTCTTTATGGCTGAATAAAGCTCCATTGTGTGTATATACCACCTTTTCTTTATCCATTCATCTGTTGGCTATTGTGAATTGTGCTGTTATAAACGTGGGTATGCATGTATCACTAGAGTATTCTAATTTAATTACTTTGGAAAGATAGTGAGGTGTGGTATGGCTGGGTCATATGGTGGTTTCATTCCTAGTCTTTTGAGGAATCTCCATACTGATCTCCACGGTGATTGTACTAATTTACAATCCTACCAACAGGGTTTAAGAGTTCCTATTTCCCCACATCCTTCCCAGCATTTATTATTGCTTGTATTTTTGATTATTACCATTCAAACTGAAGTTGGCTGGAATTTCCATGTAGTTTTGATTTGCATTTCCCTGGTTGCTAATGATGTTGAATACTTTTTCATGTATTTGTAGGTCATTTGCATTTTTTCTTTTGAGAGGTTTCTATTCAGTTCAATTGACAATTCTTTTAGTGGGTTATTCTTTTTTCTTTTTCTTTTTTTTTTTTGTTCTTTATATATTCTAGATACTAGTCCTCTATCAGAGGAGTAGCTGGAAAATATTTTCTCCCATGCTGTAAGTTTAAGTTTTTTCTTCATACTCTTGATTGTTTCCTTTGCTATGCAGAAGCATTTTAACTTGATCCCATTCCATTTGTTGATTTTTTTTTTTTTTAGAATTCTGAGGCTCTTCCTAGAGTGACTACTGATTGCTTACATTTTTTCTTTTTAAATTTGGAGCTATTAGCTAGGTTTCTATTGATACTCCTTTTTCTGATTTACCTCCAGAATGTGCAAGTGGGGTTTAAAATGGTATCAATGCCACTAGAAAACAATTATTTATTATTCTGTCTTCTGTTTTAACAAGAGTTAATAACAGTCACACCGTTTAAAATTTAGTTGCTGCTAGTGATTTTCCTCTCCTTTTTAAAACTGTAATTTGTAACTTTCTTGGATATTGGAGAAAAGAGATTCTAAATTTGATATGACACAGTTAATTTTTCTTAAAGATGCCCTCAAATATAATTAAATAAATTTAAATTAAATTAAATTAAAATAAATTGAACTCAAAATTTAAATATTTCAAATTATAGTTAATTATTAAACACAAAATATGCACTTGTGTAGTACAGTTAGACTTTTAAAATTGCATCTCTCTTTTTAAAAAACTATTTTATTGGTGCATTGTAGTTATACATTGTAATGAGGTTCAGGGTGATAGGAACATTCATTCCACAACATTTGATGAGTTTCTCTCCAGATCCCACCCTTCTCTCCCCCACTTCTCCATACATGTTATTGAGATTGGGGTTGATAATTTTGTATATCATTTGCACTGTTTACTTCATTAAGCCTCCCTCCCCCACCCCCATCTCCCTCTCCTAGACCCCTCCATTACTCCACTGGTGTTTCTCCTCTTTTATCTGAAGTCCCTTTTGTTTCCTAATTTCTCTTTAGCTTCCACATATGAGAGAAAACATACAACCATTCGCTTACAGAGATTGGCTAATTTCAGCATAATATTCTCCAGATCCATCCATTTTCCTGCAAATAACATAATTTTGTTCTTTTTTATAGTTGAGTAAAATTCCATTGTGTGTAAATACCACAGTTTATATTAGAAAGTAGTTTTTGATGAGTACTATCCCTCTCTAAAATGACTTTTGATAACCAAACATCTCTGCCTGAGGCAAGGATCTGACTCTTGATGGAATCTGATTTATAGAACCCCCTAATGTGGCATTTTACACTATTGACCATTTCCTCTGACCCTTTCCTTCTTCTATTAATGTCTTCTGAGTCAATCCCATCTTTGTTGTAGTTGAAGTTTCTTCTTGGTGGTTCATGGGAATCTCTTTATTTACCCTTTAAATATTGTGTTTCCTGGAATTTTATACTTGTCCCACAGTCATTTTCAGAGAATATGCATCACTGGCATAATCTTAAATATATCACATATAGAAAGAGATCAAAAGGTAAAGGGAAAACTGTACACTTAGGTGTGCTCATGCTGGATTTAAGATAGCTATGAAATTTTTAAAAAAGGACAATTTAGGTATTTAGATATATGATTAAGACATGTATGCTAGAAATTCAGATACAGAATTACCCTGGAGCCTACCAAATGTTAAGGCTTGAATTCTTATCTACTCCATATCATCCATATATTTAATATCTGAGCTCTAGGACTATAACCCACCACTTACTACATAAGATTCATCTGATTTTCTCATAGAAACATGAACACTAATATGTTCCAAACTTCATTAATCATCCTCCATTCTTTACTTTTTCTATATTCCAATTTGCCTCTTTGGTGTATCATATCATCCTTTGACATGATCTAAATCTTTGATCTAAAATTCTTGGGAGTCATCCTATGTGTCCTCCTTTTTTCTAATCATCTTTAATCTGTCATTGATCAAGGATTCAGTCAATTACACCTACTGAATAATATCATGTTTAATCCATTCACTGTTTTGATTATACTCTTTTGAGCTGCAAGCGATAGCAAACCTGACTAAAAGTTGTTTAAACAAGGACTTGTGTCACTTCATTTAAGAATGATCCTGGAGTCAGGTGGTTTCCAGGGTGAGTTCTGCAGTTCAGAGCTATCCAAGCTCTGGGATGGACTTCTTCAGTGGCTTTGGTCTCCCCCTCAGGGTTGCACACAGAAACATTGCAATAAGCATCCTTTCTCAATAATAACTAGAAGCCAAAAGGATAGGGATCTTTCTTGAATTCCTTAATTTTTATAAATCAAGGTGGAAATTTTTCTTAGGAAACCCTGAGACTATGACCAGAAACTTTCCTGCATGTCCCTTGGTAAGGAGGGTCACATAGTCAGGGTCTGGCTGCTCTGGCTCTCCAGGTTTCCATAGTGGGAGGTCTATTGGACATCCATCATGGGCTGCAATTTCCCCCACAAGTTTCTCCATTCTTGATGGAGTTTAGGTTTTATGTCTTGCCTGGATGGGTTTAATAGATTCTTGAATTATCTCCTTGCTGCCCCTGCTGTCAACACAGTCTATGGTCTCAAACTCTCTAAAATGCATCACAAATTTTAAGAACAATGTTATTTCTTTAAGTTTTCCATTCCAATGATTTCCATTTTGGGTGAAGCAATTCCAAATAATTTAAACTACATTAATTTGTTATGAAAGAGATATTCAGAAGTTAGAGCCACAGTTAAAGTCATCATCTAAAAATTATGAAGAAGAAGCTGAAACTTTTGAGAATCAGATGGATGATGGAAGTGTTGCATCGAGTCATGTTTCTTTTCCTTGGTCAGTAGCAAAAGCACAGGTGGGCTGCTCAGTCCTGAGACATTGGGGGCAGTGACTGCCTTTCAAGTTATTGGATATAAATCTACACACTATATGTTATAAGCAAATAAAGTGGACACCTAATATATTTTCATGATGGATACTTCTGATAAATTGAAACTTATATTTTTAAATAAAATCATAAATTTAAAGAGGAATTGGTGCTTTAAAGGAATGTTGCTTTCATTCTTTTATTAAAAGAAGAATCTCTTGTAATGTAAACAAGTTAAGACCTAAGAAAAATTGCTTTCTGAAATCAAGGAACATCTGGATTATATATTCTTAATAGAAGTTCAATAAAATATAGAAATGTGACACAACATGCTTTTATGCAAATAAAGAAGCTTGCAAAAGAGCATGAACATTTTTGTCTGGGAGTCCTTTGAAAAAATTATGATAGCCTTGTTTTTGCTGTTTTTATGCCACAAAGAGGTCATTTTAATACCATACTTTATTTAGAGAACTTAAAAAATTTACTCTTGATTACTTTATGTACAAAAACTAAAAAGGATGTTAATGGTACAGATATAATATTTATGACTGGCTGATAATATTTGAATGTGAACATATAGAACTATGTCTGTGCATAACATTGATAGATTTTTTTGTAGAAATGTGGTCACTTATAATGTATTATGGACTTAGATTACATTTTCTACTATATCTTAGAAACTAGTGTTAGTTTTTTAGGAAATGAATTTTTTAGTTGTTTTTTAAAGTTAGTATTTCTTTTTAAGCATTCACACTAAGAGCTATGCAAACACTAATAGCAAGGGTAACTATGTTGCACATTTAAATCTGTTTTGTAGAGCTAAAGTGTATAATTTATGTTGTGAGTTTATTTAGGATGGAAAAAGGACAAGGATAGACAGTTTGGGAAAAGAGATCAAGGAAGGGGCTGGTCCTCCTTCATTCAGTGAACATTCTCTTGCTCTTTTCTCCCAAATTCCCAATTTAAATCTTTCAGTCATGGACTGTGGTAACCAAGAAAGCTCCACAAAGGGGAACTGGACCTTCAGCCTCCACATCAAATGTGTCTTGTGGATGTCAGTGTCTCCTCTGGAACCTGGTTCAGAGGGGGAAAAGTCAGTGAAGTGATTATGGATACGGTCTGTCACATAGTAAACACTGAATAGAAACTTATCATTCTGATTATTTTTAAGGATGTTCTGGCTTTAGACTCCTACTAAATACCTAAGCTTTCTCTCAACTATACTAATTTCATTGGTCTGGGTAGGGGCTCAAATGTCAATGTTTTGAAATAGCTCTGTGTACTTCTGATGTGCACCAAACATTGAGAAATAGTCTTTACAACAGGGCATCACATGAGCTAACTTGAACTGTGTACTGATTTTATTACCACACTGGGTTCTCCGTGATTCATACACTTACTTATTCTCATAGCAGTTTATAACAAGTATATTACCCCACTATGGTGATGAGATGTGAAGTAGTATGCCCAGTGCTACATTGCTGGAAAGTTGCTGAGCTAGGATTTGAATCCAGAATTGGATCATACAGTAAAACAGAATACCCAATGACCAAAGAAGAATGCTGAAATCTTCTTCACAGTTTCAGCTAGAGGAAGATCTATTACAGAAATACCTGAATGCAGATTCACCTTGGTTGGTAACTTGTATCTTGAATCTCCCCCAAAGGCCCATGTGACCAACCTGTGGTGCTGTTGAGAGGTGGTGGAAACATTAGGAGGTAGGTCCTAGTCAGAGGCAGCTAGACCATTGGGGGTGTGTCCTTAAATCGGACATTGGGGCTCACCCCCTCCTCTCTCTCTTTGCTTCTTGACTGCCATGAGCTCTGCTTTGCCATGTGCTCCCCATCATGATGAGCTACCAAGCAACAGGGCCATCTAGCTGTGGACTGGAATCTCTGGAACTGTGAGCTAAATTAAATCTTTTTTCCTTATACATTGCTTAGCTCAGGTATATTGTCACAGCTTCAAAAAGTTGACTAATACAGTATCAAAGGATAAGATCATAGGTCAGATCATAAGTCAGATTGGGGACTGGAGAGAAACAGATGTTGTAGACTGTTAGGATCTGGTTAGCTGGAGAGGCAAAACTTTAACCTTTGCTCTATACCTGGTTATAAGTTAAAGAGAGTTCTGGTAAATCTCTGAGAGAGCATTAGTTTAGGATTTTGAAGCCTGAAAAATACTTGTGTTTACCAGAGTGCTTAGAAGTGAGTGTATATTTAAAAAAAAGTTCCCACATCAAATTTTCATGTGTTGAATATTATTTTTTATGTATAATTTTCATCATTATTATATTTGGTAATTCTCTGGTCTACTATAAACTTTCCAAATACACCAGTTATTAGGAATAGACCTGAAAGTACAACAGAACATAGATTTTATTATATAAATTATAAAAATGTTAAATGCCTTCATTAGTCCATGTAAATGGAAGGATATTCTGAAAGTTTTAAGTAATTTGTTGTAAATATCTCAAATGTGTTTGAATATTGAGTCTTTCACTCATTATCCTTTAATTAGAAATATTTTTTGAAAAACCAAATTCTCAATTCATATTATTTTCCTAGGAATTGTCCTTGTTTTTGAAAGTGAAGTATTAGTTTGGGAAAATAAAAATCATAAATGGTTTGAAAAATAAAACTCATGGACAAAAGTGAAATTTATTCTCATTTTTAAGACAAGGTCTTTTAGACACTTCTCCTGTCTCTTTTCCCTCCTTCTTTTCCTAGTCTAGTGGAGACTACAGGATAGTCTGAATGTTTTTTGAAGATCTAAGGAGAGGCTGACAGGGCCAGAACCTCAATCTCCATGACAGTCTTGTCCAGTAGAAAAATAATGTGAACCATGGAGAGGCCACATATGTAATTTAAATTTCTATAGTAGCCATATTACAATAAGTAAAGTGAAAAGGAAATTAATTTAACTTAATATATCAAAAATACTATTGTTTCAGCATGTAATCAGTATAAAACTATTAGGGGAATAGTATACTTTTGTTGTTGTTCTAAGTCTTTAAAATTTGGTACATATTTTATTTCTGTAAAACATCTCAACTCCACCTACCTGTATTTTAGGTGCTTGATAGTGAAACACAGTGAATGTGTTATTAGCATATTGGTCAGTGAGAATTCATGGTGTATTCAGGCACCAGTGTGGAAAGCAAATGCTTACCTTTGTTCAGGATTTAAAGTGAGAGTCTAGGTTTTGAGATACCTCAACAAGGAGCATATTTGCTGGCTTATTGTGTTTGTTAGAGGGAATGTTAAATTTGTTAATGTGAGACCCTTGAAAGAGGACCCCAGCATGTACGATAGCATCTCAAGGACTTGCAGGTAGAAGATGGCCCTGGGAGCGGAGAGGATTCTTTCAAGTGTCAGCAGAAGGAAGACATTTTACCAATTTGTACTGCTAGCTCATAAGAGCAGAAACATCTATGAATTCTACCACAAATTGGATTACCACTCTGTAGGAGAGACAAATGACTTGACCTATAGTAAAATTGAAAGTAAACACAAACCTTATGTAGACAGAGCGCAAATAATTTTGTGAGACTAAATCATTTGAAGAATCAAAGAAGACCAAATTGAACATCTAGAACAAGAAGGTACTACCAAGGTAGAACTAGTGAAAAAGATGGAAGAGAAATGAATGAAAAATAGTAATGACTTGTAAGAATCTGTAATTAGACAGCCTATCTGGTCCTAGTGATTGGATTTATTTAAAGAATTGACCACTTTTAGAAGTTGTCCTAGTCTGTTTTCTGTTGCTAATAGTACAATACCACAGACTAGGAAAGTTATAAAAAGAAGTTTATTTTGGCTCACAGTTCCAATAGAAAATTGAAGGTCCACATCTGATGATGGTCTTTCTGATGGCAGAATTCTAAAGCAGCACAGGGCACCATGTGCCAAAACAGGGGATGTGTATGTGTGTGTGTTTCCTGATCTCTCTCCCTCTTCATATACAGTCACTAGAATTCAGTCTTGGAAGCTCTACCCTAATGTTTTATCTAACTCTAATCACTTCCCAATGGCCCCTATCTTCAAATACCATAGTAGGATTAAGTTCCCTCCTTCTAATATTTCACAATGGGGAGTAAACTTCAACACAAACAAAAGGTGATGGTTTTAGGTTCTAGGCTAGAGAAATATGAAAGAGTAGGAATGGTACGAGGGTGGGAAGGAACCAAATTTGGGTGGGTGGGAGCGCTGGTCAGGTCCTTGCTGCTTGGCTTTCTCAGTCATTTCAGCCTTTCCAGAGGTTGCTGCTGATGCCCCTCAAAATAAAGCAGATTTCTCCAGTTCTGGAATCCGGAGATAAATGCATCTCCCTTTGCAGTACTGGCTTGAATTCTCTGGATCTGTTTCAAGTGGAGCAGATGACTAATCACCCCCTTCTGCTAGTTGATAATGGGTTGTCTATAAAACCTTGTTTTTGTATGGTTACCTTATTGTGAAGTTCACGTCTTTTGAGGAACATTCACAACTGAAAGGCAAGGAAAATGTCCACTCCAGGGTGTAGTAAAGCTGACAGGGAGAAAAAAACCCACACTAAATGACTTGGCTCTGTTGTTTTTTAGTTTCCTGAGAGAAAGTGGCCTTGACCCCCATGCATTACTGCTTTTGAGATTGTAACAGCAGATGGTACGAAATGACAGTCGGCAAAGAAAACTGAAGGTGTTTATAACATTGCAGGGTTGTGCAGGTGACTTTAAAAGACAAAGGATTTGGAAGTGATAAAAAGTAGAGACTGGCAGTAGAGATGTAATAAAGCCACCAACTACTTGAGGCAATGTCTTCTTTTTTTTTTTTTATTGCATCTGATTGCAAATTAAAATGGAAAAAAAATTAACCTTAGGCAGAAAAGAATATTCAGCCCCTGCCTCAAAGGCTTTCAGAACAACAACAAAAAGTAGTCTTTGATTTTTAGATTTGATTTTTTTTTCTTTTGCCTGCTGGTTGCCATACAAAGAGATATAGCTCAATAAAATGAAAGATCCACAGCGCTGTGTTTCATAGCAAGGGCCTGGAGGGATTCTGAGCCAGGTTAATGGATATGATAGTTTTCCCTTCATTGATTTTTAAGATGATTATATTTTATTTATAGGCAAGAAAATAATAGTTAATCTTAGATTTATTGAAAACTTATTGCAAGGCTGCACGAATTGATAACAATAACAGTACATTTAGGGCAACGAAACTAGACTTGTCTTTAATCCCTTAAGTGCTGATGTGCACGGAAGCTATTGACTTGAAATTAAATGTGTTCTAACCCATGACTGAATCCAGGTGGGGAAGAGTTATATTTTTCTGGCTGCTCTGAAAGATTTCATTACACAAAGCTTTGGTACACCTTAGGTGTTTCTTTTGTAAAAACTATGTGAAAAATCTAAGAGCTGAGAGCTCAGGGATATCAGCATGTTGTTCTCTGGGGGCTTTTAGACTTAATTTCCAAGTTAGCCAGTCATTTGTCAATTAAAAAGCCAACTGGTCAACCATAATTGTGTCCAGAGGTTTGAATCCTAAACCAGGATGCATGAATTCTAAGATGCAGAGGAAACTCAAAATATTACTTTTCCATAGTTTAAAAATTGCATTGTCCTAAAAAGATGATAACCTATTTCAAGCTCTAAATAAGTTCAGGGACAATTTTCAGAAAATGAATCCTTGTTAGCCAAATACAAATAATAATTTTGTGCATAGGATAGAACACTGGATCTGTCTTTCTAAGGTCTGAAGAATTGTACACACAGTTATTCCGTATCCATGGCTCAGAAATGCCAGCTGAAGGCCCTTGGTATTCAGTGCTATTTGCCTTGGAAGGGCACAAAATATACTGACCACCAATTTAATTAATGCTTTCCAGATAACTGGATATTTATGGGGAGAAAGAATATTTCCATATTTAAAAAATGCTCTCTAGATTTAGGAAGCTTTGACCATTGTGATGCAAAATAACAATGTGGTATTGTTAAAAAGTATTTCAAAGCTCAATTTAATAAAAGTGCCATATTAACTCATGCTGTAATATACAGATGATTCAAGTTGACTTTTACCTGTAAGGGTAATGTTCATTTTCTTTCTTTTCTTTTTTTTTCTGGTACTACTGGGGATTGAACCTAGAGGTGTTCTACCTCTGAGAAATACTTCCAGACCTTTTTATTTAATTAAAAAAAAATTTTGAAGCAGAGTCTCACTAAGCAAGTATGAGCTGGCCTCAAACCTGTGATCCTCCTGTCTCAGCCTCCCAAGTACTGGGGATTACAGGCATGTGCTGCCATGTTCAGCTTGATATTCATTTTACTTCATAAATTCATAATTCAAAATACTCTGGCCATATTTTCCATAAATCATGACTTGAATGTTCCGTTGCTTTTGGTTGAAAACAATGACAGGGTATAAAAATAACTCCCCACTACAACTGTGTGTATAAGTATCCCTGGCAAGGGCACACCAACATTCTAAAATGGATGCTGAGAGTCACTGACTTTGGGAACCCAAAACATATCCATAGGAAGGTGAGAGAGAGAAGAAAATATTAAGGGAATCAGTGGGTATCCCCTTTTATATTCTCTTTTTATTTGATTCTATATTACTGTAATTAAGAGAAAAGAGAGACTAGAAAGACAAATTTTCAGAATTTGAAACTTAGGTTCATGAAATTCAGGAAAAAGGGGAGACATTAATTTTTTTGGGGGGGTACTGGGGATGGAACCCAGGGGCATTCTACCTCCAAGCTACACCCTCAGCCCTATTTTGTATTCTTTATTTTGAAATAAGGTCTCACTAAGTTGGGGAGGGCCTCACTAAGTAGCTGAGGCTGGCCGAGAACCCGGATCCTCCTGTCTCAGCCTCACAAGTACTGGGATTACAAGTCTGCACCACCACACCCAGTGAGAAGTTAATTTAAAAAGGTATTTCTGTAACTGAATGCCAATCAGTAATTTTATAGTTAAGTTCATGAAGCATTTTTTATGCTAGGAAAATGGAGAAATTAAAATGAATATTTAAGCAGTATATGAAGATGGGGTTTTTGAGAAATGTTTAAAGAAAATTCTCAAGAAGGAATTTAACTTCAGATATGACAGATAAGCAGAATTGAAATGAAGCATGAGATGACTCACACCTCTCACCCAACTTATTTCTGCACAGAATTTCTGAACTCACAATATATACATGCTTAAGCGAGTATACAGTTTCCATTTATTGTCTCTATTTGGCACCATTATTCCTGGTTCCATCTTATATTATCAAGAAGTTGTCCAAAAAATTCTTAAAAAGCAAATTTAGTGAACATTTGATTTGAGTTAGGACAATACAAAATATGAAGATTCTCTCATGAGGAATCATATTTTCTCATGACTTTTGGTTTATTTTTAGATATTAATACAATTGCAATAATCATGTTCATATGTTATCAAAATGTGTGGTGTTCCTCTGGTCAGAAATTCTCATCTGGATGGTTTAACTTATCTTCATCTTATATCTATTCAAAATTCTTTTTGTAATATGAAATTATTACGGAAGCTAAACAGAAGCATTTTGTTAGATTTTCTTTTAACCTAATATTTTTTTCTGATGTTAAGATTTATGGATATTTGTTCTCAAAAACTTGCAAAATCTAAATGAATCAAAGAAGTAAAAGAGAACATTATCTATGAATCTTATCTAGAGAAAATCACTGTCAACATATAAACAAACACATGGCTAGAATTTCACATATTGTCTAGTTACCAAAGCTTTTTGTTTGTTTGTTTAATCATATGCAATGTGAAAACTTCTTTTAAAAAATACAAATATGGACAGTTATTTTAAATTATTTAGGTTTTTAAAATCAGACTATGTCATATTCTTGTTTCTTTTGGCCAAATAGTATTTCTGTTAAATTTTGCTATTGTCCATTTTCATTTCTTTTGGGAGGTGGGAATTAAATTAGATCCCAACAATGGGTGCTGCTTAAAGTTTAACTTATTATCTTTAAGTTCTTTTTCTGCTTTTGGTCTCTTTTCTTAGCCTCATCCAGCAATGCTTTTCAGTCTGTACCTATCTTGCATACTAAACGGATTTCATAAAAGGTTTTTTTGGTAAGCAAATGCTGAGAAGATGTGTGGCCATTTTGAGAAGTATTTACAGCTCTCAGAAGCCTCATTTCAATTTTAATTTGACAGATGACATTAATATTTCAAGGAGAATAAAAATATTTAAAGTCTAATATAATAATTTATGGATTTCCTGATAAAAACTATTCTGTCTTTGATTCTAACATATATAAACAATACCTTTCACATTGGTGTAGCATAATCAGGAATTACAATCAGTAAAACCATTAAGTCTCAAGCTAATCAACCAAAATGCTTATGATTTTTTTGCATTGTGTATGTATTTATTTATACTAATATTATATATATATTATACAAAGCACCAGAGTTTACACATTGCCTTACTACTGTATATATAAAAACAAACATGTGTAGTATAATTTCACACTGGTATATCCTTTTACTTCTTTCTCTTTTTATGCTACTTAGTTTTCCATTCTGACTTTTTGGTTTTTAGTTTTTAGCCTCTTTTTTATTGGCACATTTTAATCATACATCTTGATGAAGTTCAGGGAGATAGAGGTATATATGCACACTGTATTCATTGAGTCCTCCCCCAGCTTCCCCCCAACTTCTTCTCCATTTCTACTTTCCCATGCAGGACAATATGATTGGCATTGATAAATTTGTGTGTGTACATCATTTCCATTGATGTGTTTCCCTCTTCAAGTCTTCCTCCCCTCTCCCATCTCCCTTAGTTAGGTCCCTCCTTTAGTCCACTAAGGTTTCTCCTCCTATGTCTCAAGTCCCCCATGTCTCAGTTTCTCCCTAGCTTCCGCATATGAGAGAAAACATCCAACCTATCACTTTTTGTGACTGACTAATCTCACTTAGCATAATATTTTCCAGTTCCATTAATTTCCTTGCAAAGGAAATAATTTTGTTGTTCTATCAAGAACCTGAAGAGAGAGTCAACAGAATGGGAGATCTTGGCCAGCTACTCCTCTGATAGAGGACAAATATCCAGAATATGTAAAGAACTCAAGAAACTCACTGCCAAGAAAATAAACAACCCAATCAAAAAAATGGGCAAGTGAACTAAATAGATACTTTACAAAAAATAAAATACAAATGGAAATGCTAGGGATGCTGAACATTTTTTTCTATCAGAAAGATACAAATAAAAACTATCCTGAGATTTCATCTAACTCCATTTAGAATGGCAATCATTAAAAACACAAACAACAATAAATGTTGTGAAGATGTGGAGAAGTAGGAACTCTGACACTTTGTTGGTGGGATTGCAGATTAATGCAATTACTTTGGAAAACAATGTGGAGGGTCCTCAGAAGAATGGGAATGAACCTACTATATGATCCAGCTATAACACTCCTGAGAATCTACCAAAAAGAACTGAGCAGACTACAATTGTAATGCATGTATAACTATGTTTATAGATGTACAATTCATAGTTGCCAAACTATGAAACCAGCCTAGATGTCCATCAACAGATGAATGGATTACAAAATTATGGGGTATACACACACAATGAAATTCTACTCAGTCATAAAGATTTTTAAGAACCTATTCAGATGGTATAAAATTGCTTTCTTATATACAAGAAATGAAAACTTTGAAATATTAGAAAATATTTCAATTAATAATGGTATCAATTATGTAAAACATATAAGAATACTCTTAATAAGAATAATCCATGGTTGGTTGTTCCTCTTGAGCAAATTCAGTGTTTATTCACACTGACCTCAAAGCAGGACTCAGTGGGTAGTCATATTCCCTCCATAGGAAATACACTCTTTGAAGTACTTAGAAGCTCTTTAGAATATAAAAAATGTATCATTGACTTTTGGGACAAAGGTTTACAAGACTTCTTCCACAAAAGAATTTCCCCTTGTATCGCCTCCATTCCCTACTCTTTCTTGGTGTATCAATAATCAAACTAGGGGAAGTCCTTCTTTGACCTTACCTCCATGCAGCCCATAATCTTGGAAAATAATGAGACATGCAAATGGTTAAGATCATTTATATATGAAGAGCTCACGCTTGTAATCCCAGCATTCGGGAGGCTGAGACCGGAGGATCCGGGTTCGCGGCCAGCCTCAGCTACCTAGTGAGGCACTCCGCAACTTAGTGAGACTCGGTTTCAAAATAAAGAATAAAAAAAAATGGGGCTGGGGGTGTAGCTCGGAGGTAGAATGCCCCTGGGTTCAATCCCCAGTACCGCAAAAAAAAAAAAAAAAGAAACAGTAGGAAAAGAATTATTTTAAGTATACAAGTGGAATAGATCATAAACAGATTAACACACAAGGAAAAGATCTAATAAATTCAATGAAAACATTCATCCTTAAAAAAGAATTGGGAGTTAACGAAGTAAAATACCATTTTATTCTTAACAAATTTTCAAACACTTAAGGAAAAATATGATCATCCATGCTAGGCTTTTATACTTTTGGTAGCCATCAAAATTGTTAGTATTCCTTTAAGAAATCTTAAATATATTAAAAAAAATGTAGCCAATCTCTTTGACTTAGTTCAGAGTCTTGTCAACTTAGTTGAAATGTCCTCCTAACTAATCTTGAAAACAACTTAAATCTTATCACACTGGAAAAAAATTTCTAAGAAACAAATTTGAAGATGCCAGGCTCCCTGGTGGGTCCTAATGCTTGTTTAACAGGGTTGTTGTTTCTTATGAAAAAGCATTCACAGTCTCAGAGCAATAGATGCTATTTATCAAGCAACTGTATTTTAGCTTCTGCTAATCTATCTCAGTTAATATTTAGAACAAGCCAGTGAGGTAGACATAATTATTACCCCCACTTTACATTTGAGACATAGCCTAGTTAACTAGTTTTCTCTAGGTAATCTAGACAATGTGATATCAAGCTTGGCTCTAACATCTATAAAAGAATGCTCATTCTTGGTCTCAGCAATCACTTTCCCCAAGCACATAACTCTTCAACTACACTAGAATCCTTCCCATTCCCCAAATGTAATTGATTTCTCGATTACATTAGATATACATTAATTATTCTGCCTGGGATTTCTGTACTCAGACAACCACTGATAAAAATTACACTGAAAATCCAGCCCTAACAATACGATGTTTTATTAATTTTTTTTTTGTTAGGTTTGTCAGAGACTCTGTTGTCTGCTAAATATCCATCCTCTTCTTTTTAATAAAAGAGTTTTAGAATTCCTTGCAATTAGGTGTGGCCATATTCCTACATTCTCTCTAGTGTAGGCTATAGTTGTTATAGGGGTTAGAGCAGAAAGTCTCTTAAATGGGAAAGGCCAAAGAAACCAGAGTCTCTGATTACTTCAGAAACCACCATGCCAACCTGGGGTGCTCATTCATGTATGCGCACCTCTGTTTTTAGTAGCTGAATGCAATTTCTAATTGATACATTTGTCAAGAGTAGTAAGGAAGTTTTCTTTCTGGTTTGTTTAGATCATAGTCTCTAGCACAGAGTTGGAAAAACCCTGAAAAATACTTGTTAACATGGGTGAAAGTGGGATTTATATTGGAATGGCCTTGATGGTTACCTTACCAGTGTAATTTATTTTAAATTTGGAAATGTCTTCTTTTGCTTTAGAATAGATGCTGCCTCCAGGGAAGGATTATGTGTGATAATCTGCATAGCACTGAACAAAACTCTTTACTTTTAAAATGTTTAGTTATTATTTAGCTGATGGTGCCAAATGATTTCCTTTGTTATAATGTTTACTGAACTTGAGAAGGAAACATGAGGTTATTTATTGCACATGTCAAGTGTATACATAACCAATTTGGATGGCAATAAGAGATTGCACAAATAAAATAAGAATGCTATTTTAAAATGTAATATCCTGAAACATACCTGATTACATACTTATGATCCTGGATAGATTGAGCCAATAAAATCCAAGAAGCATTATATTTCCACAGTGCATGTATGCAGCAAACCCTAAGTGATCATTTTAAGAGGCTTATAGTATACAACTAGTTTCATTCCATCTCTGGAGTTCTTCCATAGAGACATGGCAATAAAAATAGATACTCCTACTCGGATTTTTATTCATACTTCCATGATGTTTGTGCATTTGAGGATATTTATTGCTTACTTCAGTAAGCCTATCTGATTTACCTTTTTAATAAGAAGTGATTACAGGGACATGTAGTTGGAGTATTCACTACCTCTTCTGTTGACACATGTGTTTGCTTCCTTTTTTATTTTTCTAGATTTACTCTTCTTGAGCTCACTAGTAAATCTACTTGGAATATTTCATTACAGATGATCATTGTAGGGTTCTTCTATTCTCTTTATTGGTATAAGAAGCATTAAGAAGAAATTAAAGTTAATAGTTTAGTTATTTCTTCATTTTTCTCCTCTTTGATGTCACTTATACTTTAACTGTAAACCTTCAAAGTGATTATTTTTGAGCTGTAAAACCCTGTATTTGTCTTGCTACTAATTGCTGACCTTAGAAGGTATAGAGATATTGCTTCAGTTGTTGTTTTTTTCCCCAGTGTTAAGTGACACTCGGCTGCTTTTGCGAATTGTGACTGGAGATACAATCAGAGTTTCAGTTGCTGTATAAAGTGAGCAGTTCTGCTCTATTCATGAACTTGAGATCTCAGTTCATGGGAAAAATTATAGGTGATCAAATTTTGCTTGATTTCTGTTAATTCTCTGGATTCAATATGGAATGATGATGTCTTTCAGTTTTTTAATTTTGGGTGGGGAAGTCTGTGGCTCTGCCAGCTTGGCAGTGTCCATGTGGCTTTGAACACTGGATCCTCTTTACTTGTTTGACCACTCTTCTCATTTTCATGGCTCCTCATTTCTTCTGGAAACTTCGAGAAGCACCTTCTTTTTTCCAAATGCATATTGACTTCTTCCCTGCATCATATTATGCCTCTTTCTGCTACTAATATATTTTAACAATTTATGTATCTACCTATTTATGTAATTTCATCTATGAAATATGATCATTTTATATCTTCTTAGTTATAAGCACAATAATATATGCCTTACATATGTTTTCTTCTTTGATTTATTCCTCAAAATAATTCTATAAGATAGATATTACTAGTTTACATTTATAGATGAAACTAAATTTTCCCTATACACTTATAATAACCATAATAATCCTTTATTGAATGTCTGGTATGCAGTAGGGATTGTACTAGAAGCTTATTTTATGTATTTATTGCCTTATTTGAAACTTGATTTAAGGCAGCTTAATTTATTTTCTAATTTCCATAGCAATTCCAAAACTGGAAATCTCATTTAGATAGGAAAAGATCTTATAAAGTCTTATTTGTCCATGAATATTTACATTAGCAACCCATTAAATCTATTTTCTACTTTTGGGAGAGTTTTTTCTTTATTGCCTACCTTGTCTTATACTCTTTATCATAAGACTTTAAAATAGCCAAAGAATTCTCTTTATAGTACTTGTTCCACTATATATATTTATGCCTATTAGAAGTGCTACTTTCTTTATAAAACTAGAATATAGAGATAAACAAAAATCAGAAAAAAAGTTCCCTTTTCCTAAAATACTCTATCTTTTATCTTTAAGCTAAAGAGTCACCTCTTAGTGGAGCTTTCTGATTCCTAGATTAAGTTTCTCTTTCAAATGTTTCTCTGGTTCTTTGTAATTTTTCTTCAAAGCATTTAGTAGAGTTTTCACTTAACAGGTTCAAAAGGATTTTCTTTAAAAAAGTGATTTCCTTCAATCGGCATTACTGTCATTGTTACCTTCTTATGTGCCAAGCCCTGTGCTAGTCTCCAGGTCTGGAGCAGTGAGTATGCAGACCCTGTGCTGCTTCCATTTCTGTTGTCCCCAGATAGCAGAGGCTCCTTGAGGGTGGGCAGTGTGGCTAACGTGTCTCTCATCATATGCACAGATTCCAACTTTCTTCTTGACATGTAGATGTAGGAGACACATGAATGAGAAAGGCTGAAGGAAAAGACAAGGAAAAATTTCACAGGTGAATGCAAATGAAAACAAGCCAGAAGTCAGCATGGTAATATCAGATGCCACTGAATCAAATGCAATGATAAATTATAGCTTATGAATTTCAGTGAAATTCTGGTGTCAATCAATATTCATGTGCCATACAACAAAGCATCACATTTATATTTGTTGACTAAATAATAAACCCTGAAAAACCTTCCTTAAATTACATATACATATACAATTTTTTCCCAGCTACTTTTTGCCATAAAATACTTAAGTATAATGTCATGTGAAACAGCTCCTGAAATTTAAGTGGAATCTTGCTTACACCTCATAAATATAATGAGGATATTCATGGATTATTATAATGTATTGAAATAATGGTGGATTTATTTTTCTTGAGCTAGCAAACGCAAGTCACTGTCCTATTTTGTGAATTTAAGTTTTACTCTCCTCTAGTGGTGCTCTTTCATGTTTAAATTCATGTGTCCTTGACCTGAAAACCATGTTCCTTTCACTATATATAATTACCTCTGTCCATCCCAGTCTTTCTCACCCTTTGTTTCCTCCTATATCTCTAAGGGCCAGTTAGGACTTAGATGTTGAGTAATAGAAAAAGCTAAATAAAAAGGCACATAGGTGAAGGAACCCTTATTTCAAACTGTTGAAGTTAAGCAGGGAGGGGGCACATACTTGTAATCCCATTATTTCAGAGGCAGAAGCAGGAGAATCACAGGTTCAAGGCTACCCTTAGCAATTTAGCAAAACCCTGTTTCAAAATAAAAATAAAAATAAACAATGATGTAGCTCAGAGGTAGAATGCCCCTGAGTTCAATCCCAAGTATCAAGGAAAAAAAATTAAAGTTAAATAATTTTAAAACCAAAATTTAAAAGAAATCTAATTTATCTTTCATTTAAATGTGAGGATGCCATAAATATGTTCTTTTGCATACAAAAATTAGAAAACATATTATACAAAGACATTCTTTTAAAAAGCAGAATATACTAGAGGTTCTACTCTGATTATGAGAGATATAAATATAAGAGGTCAAAATAAGATAAGTGGAAAGAAATATGCAAGTAAATAACTTATTATACACTAGTTTTATACTTTAAAAAGGGGATGAAACATAAAACAAACAAAAATACTGTTTGAATAATACAGAATTAAGAATATAAGCCGGGCACAGTAGCACAAGCCTGTAATTCCAACAACTTTGGAGGCTAAGGCAAAAGGATCGCATATTGGAGGCTAGCCTGGGCAACTTTAGTGAAATCCTGTCTCCAAATAAAAAATAAAAAGGGCTGGGGATGTAGCTCAGTGATAGAACATTCCTGAGTTCAATCCTCACTACAGAAAGCAAACAAGAAAGTAAAAAATATGCCAACCAGGGGTGGGAATGAAGGAGGAGACCCAAGTATATGTTCTGTTTTAGGGAAAGAAGTAAGGATAAAGGTACATTTAAGAAATTATCAGAAAAAGGCAAACATAATGTAACAAGTAATGACTGGAAGAATAAGAAGAGGATACATCCTTTTAAGGCTGGAAGAAAGGAAGTAAAATAAAAATAATGACAAAAATATAAGATAAAGAAAAAATGTTTGGTGTAACAGAAAATGGATATAACTTACTAAGGAAATATAGCAACACTGATAGGAGTAAACATATAATATATAATGAAGGGGCATCACAAAGAAAGGTAGATAGCTGGTGTTCAGAATATTAGCTCATTAAATGCAGAAGATTAAAACAGAATACATAGCTTATACCATATATATTGGTGGAATTCAAATGAATTAAAGGCCTAAATGGAACCTGACATGGTGACACATGATTGTAATCCCAGTACTTGGGAGGCTGAGAGAGGAGAATTGCAAGTTCAAGGCCAGTCTCAGCAACTTGGTGAAGCCTGCCTCAACTTAGTGAGACCCTATTTAAAAAAAAAAATAAAAAAGACATAGGGATGGGGTGTAGCTCAGAAGAAGAATATCCATGAGCTCAATTCTTAGTACCAAAAACCAACAAATAAATAAATGCTAAAATCATAGAACAAAGAATAAATTATGTAAGAGGAAGTCTTTGTGATCTAGGGATTAACAAAAATAATTTATCATATGAATAAAAAATAAGAAATCAAAGGAGAGTAAAAGAGAGAGAGGGGAAAGAAATGTGACGATATCAAAATAAAGGATTGCTATTGAATGATAGGACACTGTAACCACAATCACGTACTGGCAAAAAATATTTGAAACTCTATCTAAAACTTACAAGGAACTCATATATAAAGTAGAAAACAAAATTGGAAATCTCCCAAGAAAAGGGCATAAACCCAACAGAAAAATGCACAAAAGGTATATATAATTTCACAGACAGAAAAAAATCTAACAGATGTTTGAATAAATGGTCAATATCAATAGTTAGGAGAAATGTTATTTATAACAGTCATGAGATGGGACACAAAGCGCCTCATAGCATATGGAATATTGGAAAGGAAAACAGCAAGCTCTAGCTTGTAGTGAAGCTCTCATGACCTGGGTGGAAGCGCTGTCTGGAGGCAAGTTTGCTAACACTTGGTAAGATTATGTCTATGTCCAACAGCTCACTCCAGGGTAGAGTGTCAAAAAAATTCTTCAATTTTTTTTTTGTTGGTGGGGAGTTGGGTTCATCCCCTTAGAGATAAGTATTATATTAGTATATACTGTAGAATAATGTGTACATAAAAAGCAACCAGCTAGATATAAAAATGAAAATCCAGGTCGATTTTTAAGAATAGTGTTAATAGGACAAAAAGTATGAAGCAAAACAGGATGTACAGCATAATATCCTGTGTATAATCTAAACATGCACAGATGAAAAACACTACATATTTTACAAGGATATGTGTCAATTTGAGGAAATAGAGTAAACACATTTAAATTGGTGCCTAGGAAGCAGTGCAGGGCAGTGGGGCAGGAGCTGCGTGTGAAGGGGAGGAGGTAGCAGGGGACACTGGTGTCCAAGGAAGTAGAGGGAAAGGAAAGGCTGAGGGCAGCCAGAGGGAAGCAGAGGGGGTCCTCATCTTCATGCCACACCCTCTTCTCTGGAAGCCCTCCTCTTTTCTGTATTATGCTATGGGACTTCTGAGTATAATTTTTCTTGATAAAAAATTCCTATATAATCCCAGCATTTGGGAGGCTGAGACCAGAGGATCCCGGTTCATGGTCAGCCTCAGCTACCTAGTGAGGCACTCTGCAACTTAATGAGACCGTGTTTCAAAATAAAGAATAAAAAATAGGGCTGGGGGTATAGCTCAGAGGTAGAATGCCCCTGAGTTCCATCCCCAGTACCACAAAAAAAAAAAAAAAGAAAAAAGAAAAAAAAAGAATAAAAAATAGAGCCGGGCGTGGTAGCCCACGCTTGTAATCCCAGCATTTGGGAGGCTGAGACTGGAGTATCTGGGTTCGAGGCCAGTCTCAGCTACCTAGTGAGGCATTCTGCAACTTAGTAAGACCCTGTTTCAAAATAAAGAATAAAAAATAGGGCTGGGGGTATAGCTTGGAGGTAGAATACACCTGGGTTTAATCCTCAGTACTGCAAACAACAACAACAACAAAAAAAAAACCCCCAAAAACACAAAACAAAACAACAACAACAAAAAACATTCCTATAGGGCTACAAAGCAAATTTTTTTTTATTCTTTATTTTGAGATAGGTTCTCACTAAGTTGCTCACTAAGTAGCTGAGGCTGGCCTCAAACCTGGATCCTCCTGTCTCAGCCTTCCAAATACTGGGATTACAAGTGTGAGCCACCACGCCTGGCTACAAAGCAGTTTTTTTTTTTTTTTTTTTTTTTTTTTTTTTTTTTTTTTTTTGTTTGCTTTACTGGGTATTGAACTCAGAGGCATTCTACCTCCGAGCTACACCCCCAGTCCCATTTTTTATTCTTTATTTTGAAACCGAGTCTCACTAAGTTGCGGAGTGCCTCACTAAGTAGCTGAGGCTGGCCAAGAACCCGGATCCTCCGGTCTTAGCCTCCCGAATGCTGGGATTACAAGCGTGCGCCACGCCCGGCTACAAAGCAGTTTTAAAGCCACTGACCTAGTGGATAAAGTGCTGTGCTTGGAAGCAGGTGCCTTAAATTCCACAACCTGCCCCAACACAATCTGTGTGCCTTAGGGTAAAACACTAAAATCTCCTGTCTTTATTTCCCCATCTGTAAACTGAGAATAAAGCACTTCTGTTTTTCTTGATCTCTCAAGAATGGTACGAGTAGGAAAAAAGAGTTGATGACCCCTGAAATCATAGCTAAAATCAGCAAGTGGGGCCAGAAAAGGCCTGTTGTGCTGTGTTGATGCATAGGATTGTTCTTGCTAAGAGCCTCCCTTGTGGCATTTGTGAGCAGTGAAACTTTGCTTGGGCTCATGCTTAGGAATATGCCTATGGAGACCTCTATTTACTCCAGACTTCTCCCAACCTCACCCCAAGTGAGGAGACTCTGCCAGTCAGATTATAGAAGCAGGTCTGGGCTAGGTTCCTTCAGGACTGAGTAAATAGTATCATTTATAAACTGGATTATGTTTATGACTTCCCTTCCCTTTTTTCTAAATTTTTTTTTAAATTTTTATTGGTGCATCTGTAATCATACATCGTGATGAACTTCAGGGTGATAGAGGCATACATATACACAGCACCTCTTGAGCCTTCCCTGGTTCCTACCCCACTCCTTTTCCCTCTCCACCTTCCCATGCAGGACATGGTGATTGACATTGATAAATTTATGTATGTACATTGAAGTGTTTCCCTCTTCACGTTTTCCTCCCTCCTTCTCTCTCCCCCTCCCTCATTTAGGTCCCCTCTTTCACTCCACTAAGGTTTCTCTTTTTAATTAATACAATGGTTCTCAAAAATTTTGGTCCCAGATATATTTCTCACTCTGGAAAAGTATTGAAAACCCAGAGAACTTTGATTTTTGTGTGTTATATCTATTGATAGTTACATATTAAAACTGAGAAATTAAAAAATATAAATTTATTAATGTATTTAAAAAATAACAACATTAAAACTCAATATAATTAATATAACCTATTATCCAAAATTAATAGCTTCATTCCAAAATTAATATAGTATTTTACAACCAGAAATATTAGAACAGGGATGTTTTTATTTATTTTTTTTCAGGAATGTTTTTATAGTTTAAATCTTTTTAGATTCTTTATGACTACTTCCAGAAGAACATGTTGAATAAAATGCTTTGCTATGGCCAGGCACGGTGATGCATGCTTGTAATCCCAGTACTTGGGAGGCTAAGACAGGATGATCACAAATTGAAAGCAAACCTCAGCAACTTAGTGAGGCTCTCAGCAACTTAGTGAGACCCTGTTTTCAAATAAAAAATAAAATAGGTCTAGGGGGTGTAGCCTGGAGGTAAAAGGCCCCTGGGTTCCATCCTCAGTACTACACACACACACACACACACACACACACACACACACACACACACAAATGCTCAGATATAAAATATTGTCTCAGAAAATTTTATAGTGTGGAATATACAACTTTCATTTTTAGAAAGTGGCCTAACACTAAATTGTCTTTCACTTGTTATTAAGTAGTTAATGTTTTCTATTTCAAGCTTGATAAAAGAATTTAGGAAAATTTGACTTCAACATATTTGTTCCACAAATGTCTTTTATAAGGAACATTAAATCTGCCTAGAATAACATTGGGTTGAACTATATAGAATTGTTAATATTTGACCACATTTTTGAACCAGAAAACAGAAATTTCCTATATTTTTCCTAGTATTATGGATAGAAAATAAAGCCCATATGTATTTAAAAAATCTTTATTAATAAAATGTTTATCTTGTCTAAGGAAGAATTTAAGTTACACTTTAAGAAAAATGGTTTTGTAGTCTTGGTACAAGTTCCTGGAGAAGTTTAAAGACATTGTTTATAGGTTTTCTCATGACTATTTGTGGAAGGTTCAAGATGAACTAGAAATTCATGATAAATTTATTAGTTCTTACCTTTTCTTTGACTGTATTAAAAAACCTTTTACATGAGCTGAGAACTAGTTTTATTTTATTTTCTGAAATCAAAATACATACCAGAAATAAGGGACAGGGTTAAGAATAGAGATTCTAAAACTGTGCACTTATATTATTGCTAAATTGTCTTAATAGAATTTATTAATATAGTGCCACTATAGCAATGGTATTTTTCTTTGACTAAGAAGCAAGAATATATTTATGTTTATCTATTCAAAATACTTATTGTGATATATATGTAATATTTAATCATAGAAATATATCCATGTAGTGATTTCTTTTTACTTACAATGTATTTCTTTTTAAACCAAAACCCATTCTATCAAACCTAAGAGTTATGTAAAGATATTGCTCACCATTGATGCTTCATATTTTACAATACAAATGGTTACTGTGTTCTGATATTCTAATGTGCTACCACCAAAGCAATCGCTTTTTAATTTATGGTGAATCTAAATTTTAATCATTATTTTTCCCTTGAACTGTGTGCTAGATATAAATTATTCTAAAGACAGTGTGAAATGTCAACAAATCTTGTATGACAGTGTAGCTCATTTAGTGTCTTAAATCAAATGTGTTTCATGCTGGGAGCTAGGAAACCAGGATTTTTAGGCAAAATAATAAAGAAATAGGAAAAAGCAGAAAGACCTTCCATTTTTCTGACACATTTGTGTAGAAAATTCAAAGTTGTTTTGCCATCGCCACTTGGTAGATATCTGGCTCTGTGGCCAGTTAAGGTAAGACCTGCATTTGTGGAGTGCCATCTCAAAGATGCTCAAAGCATCCTACTACCAGTCTTTAAAGGATATGCCCCAAATAGAAGAACTCCTATATAAATACAGGACAGTAGGAATCGAAGTGTTAGAATACAAAATATAAGTTTCAGTGGAGCCATCATAGTCAGGAAGGATATGAATCATATAGTTACTGACGTTTAGGAAGCAATAAATGGAGTACAAAAAAGTCACAGGGCTGTGGCAGTTTCTGCTAGAGCCTGGTGTTTCCTAATCCTGTGTTCCCTTCCATCCTATACCCAGTGTATCATTCCTCAGGCCACCTCTCTGGTATATCTGGGAGAAAAAGAGAGCTAAAACGTGGGATACTGACTGTGGGTCCAGCTCTGAGGTCTTGTCAAGAATCATAAATCAAAAAAAAAAAAAAAAAGCAGGAATCTCTCCTATAATTATTAAACCATGTTCATGTTTCTTTTCCTTTGGAAAAAAGGAGAAGAGGCTTAAATGTGCTCAGACAAAAGAAAATACATCAAATCATAGCTAATTTTTTCTTTTAGCTTCTGCTTTTTAGTTAGAACTAACCCCACTTCTCTTAGCTTTTCCTCTTAGGTCACAGTTCTGCTCAACCCCTTTTTAAACCTCTGCTTTCTGACTTCTGGGTTTTATATTGTGCCTGTGGCATCCAAAAGCCAAATACAGTATTTGAAAATTGTATTAAAGCTGAGTCAAACATGGAAATGGGTAAATCCATATTATGGTGTGCACTTACATGTAGAGATCACTGTGCAAATAGGATATTGCAGCCTGCAGGAAGAGGCCCACTTATACCTTTCTCTTCCTGCTTCATACAGTTTCCTTTTCTTTCTTTGAATATCCTCCTATGACTGAAAGATATATACAGTGGACAAATGCATGACGAATGGAACTAGATACTTATTTGAGAAATATATAAAGTAATGTTTAACCTAAATCATCTTCATGCTTGTGATAGGAAATTAGAATGGAGAAATGTATTTTAGGAGAGGATGACACTCCCACGAATCAATATGGGCATAATGTCTTTGTTTTCTTTTCAAAAAGATGTACCAGTTTGCAATTTTTTTGTGGGAAATTATAGCTTTATTTCACAAATTTGGAGAGCTAGTTAAGCACTACATAAGGAAAAAAAAATGAAGAAAACTAATGTTTTACACAGTATCAGCAGAGTGTGTGCAGAACACTCCACAGGCACTGTTTTAGTTAGTTGTACTACTTTGCCAATGAGTAACAGCCAATGCATAACTGGTATGAGGTGCTGCTACCAGCTCGACACAAAACTGATCACCCTAATTCATATATATTTTTTAATTGGTGCATTGTAATCATACATCTTTGTTAGGTACAAGCTCATAAAGGCTTACATGCACACATCTCTCATTTAACCCTTCCCCAATTACCGCCCCATTCCCTCTCTCTCTATCCTTCTCAAGTTCAGTTTAGTGATAGACTCTGATATGTTTGTGAAAGTACATCATGTGCATTAGGGTGCCCCCCTATCACCTTCAGTTAAGTCACCTTCTTTGCTCATCTAAGGTTTCTCCTTCTTCATCTGGAGTCCCTCTTATGTCCCACTGTCTCCTTAGCTTCCGTGTATTAGGGAGAGCATAGCATTTTTTACTTTTTGTGACTGACTAATCTCACTTAGCATAATGCTTTCCAGTTCCACCCATTTCCCTGCAAATGACATGATTTTGTTCTTCTTTATGGCTGAGTAAAATTCCATTGTGTACATATCCCATAGTTTTGTCATCCATTCATCTATTGATAGACATCTTGGCTGGTTCCACAGTTTAGCAATTGTGAATTGTGTAGCTATAAACATAGATACACATGCATTGGTCTGATAGTTTGGTTTCTATTCTTTTGGGTAGATACCCAGAAGTGGTATTGATGGATCATATGGTATGTTTATTCCCATTTGTCTGAGGATCCCCATACTTTTTCCAAAACGGTTGCACTAATCTGCAGTCCCACCAACAATGTATTAGGGTTCCTACTTCTCCACACTCTCACCAGTATTTGTTGTTGTTTATGCTTTTTTTTTTTTTTTTTGTGGAACTGGGGATTGAACTCAGGGGCATTCTACCTTCGAGCTATACCCCCAGCCCTATTTTTTATTCTTTATTTTGAAACCGAGTCTCACTAAGTTGCGGAGTGCCTCAGTAGGTAGCTGAGGCTGGCCGCGAACCCGGATCCTCCAGTCTCAGCCTCCCGAATGCTTTGTTTATGCTTTTGATGATAGCCATTCTAATTGAGATTAGGTGACATCGCAAGGTAGTTTTGATTTGCATCTCTCTGATTGCAAATGATGTTGAACATTTCCTCATACATTTATTGGCCATTTATATTTCTTCTTTTGTGAAGTATTTATTTAGATCCTTTGCCCATTTTTTATTGGGTTATTTGTTTTCTTAGCTGTGAGTTTCTTGAGTACTCTGTATATTCTAGATATTAGTCCTCTACCAGAGGAGTAGCTGGCAAAATTTTTCTCCCATTCAGGAGAGGCATACAAGTATTTTACAAGGACTTGTATTCATCAAGATGTAAATATTAGTTTGCCTGAGGGCCTCTGTTAAGTGGTACCTGTCTCTGACAATAGCATATGTAAAATTTTAGCTTTATCCAACTCCATTCTCCTTGTCTGTAGTTCTAATCCATTTTCCTTTCACCAGTCTTCACAGGGAAGGTAGATTGGGTAGCAAAGGACAGCCAGTGATACATGCTACTCTCATTACAGGCAAGGGTGGTAATGAGTACCTGATTGTACAGAAACGACCATTTACTTTTAATATGGGACAGGGCTTTGCTAAATATTTAAGTAGGAGTCTTATTTACCATTGTATTTCTTTCTATATCACTGATGGTGTAAAATGGTGACTCAGGTAATAAACTCAGAGAAATGCTGTGACAAGCAGGCAGAATCTTGACTTAAAGAATCTTGACTTAAAGCAATTCTTAGCATGGATCCCATATGGGGTTCCCATGTTTCAGAGAGCAGTCATATTCAGAAATTCCCTGTACAAATGCACTGGGGCTCACTCTCTTGATATCTTCATGTACAATTTTCTGATGAGATGTCAGTCATGGGGCAGCACTGTTCTATAAATAGCTTCAGAAAATAACTACACACACAATGCAATTACATAAATAGAATTTATAACTACTTTAGAAAAAAGAATTTTCAACTACTTTGGTTGAAGCCATAAATTATTCTTTATCTATGTCCTTGTTAACTCGTGACTTGGCACTTGTAAAGTCAACTGGTGTTAACATAATGCATTGGGAAGAATTTCCCTTCTGAGAGCCAGTGTAGCTTAGCAAAGTGATATTTAATGTTTTCTATGATATTTATTTAACAAAAATGGCTGATTAGATGTTAAACAGAACAGAGGTTAATGATCTTTGTTATTAGTGTTATAAAAAATTAAAAAAGAATAAAATAGAGTTAATGATGTATGCCATTATTGTTATTATGAAGATTAAAAACATGCCGTTGTTGAATGCAGTGAAAAAATGGGCACCAAGCTGTGAGTAATTAGCAAAATTCTATCTTCTTCTAACTTTATAATTAAATACTTTGTTTAGCTGTAGTACTTTTTAATGTTGGTCTTCACTGGCTACATGTAAATATAAAAATCTGTACATCATTTTGCATCTAAGTGATCAAAGCAAATTCATTATGATTTTTTTTTTTATATATCTGAGAAAGAACCAGTGAAATATACAGCCAGCACCAAAGAAAATACATGGGAAGAAATGAGAGGACCCAGGAACTTCCAGACAAGAGGAGGAAGTAGAGACCTTTTTCACCTTTGAGAGCAATTGAAACTCCTGGTGTTTTATGGCACAGTAGGGTGACTGTAGTTGAAAATAATGCTTTTTATAATCTTAAAGTAGAAGAGAGAATTTTTAATATACTCACTATAAAGAAATGATCAAAATTTAAGGTGACAGATGTTATTTACTCTGATTTGGTTATTACTCAATGCATATATGAATCAAAATATCACATTTTATCTTATATAATGTACACATATTATGTGTTAACAATAATAAATATAATAATAAAATTAAAACAACAAAAACATAATCACCTAACTCTCACCACCTTACTAACCCAAGAATGTTCTTTTGTTCTGTGAGTTGTTCAATTTAAAAAAAAAAAGACTTGTTTTTCTTTTCACATGCATTATTTTTAGGGCTGCCAGATTTAGGAAACAAAAACACAGGGTGCCCAGTTAAATTTGAATTTCAGATAAACTATGAATAATGTTTTAGTGTAAGTGTTCCCATGCAAAATTTGGTACTTACTTATACTAAAAAGCTGTTTGTTATTTACTTGAAATTCAGATTTAACTGGGAATTCTGCATTTAATCTGGCAGCCCTAATCATTTTAAACTTTCTGAATTCTGTTGCACTAGCATTGGCTAGTAAATTCAGACATTAGGTTTGAAAGGAAATATCCTCAAAGGCATAAAAATACAAGTATTCTTCCCTTGCAGTTAAATTCAAACTTTGCAATGTTTTTCTAAACTACACCATCATTTGTGTATATAGAATTCACAAGAACATTTACATCTATTTATAAATAGAGAATGCGCTTTTTTTATTGTTGGCCTACATAAATTTTTAAATAGGAGTGCCTATTTTCCTAAGTTCTTCCTGTCTTTGGTATCCTAGCTAGAACTTGTATGGTAGAAGGGTCTGATAGACTAAGTGGGGTACACAAGGTGGAAATCACATGGTGGTGAAAGGGTATTAGAGAAAACACTTCAACTGATGTTGTGTACATATGTGAAATTATCAATGCCAATTTCAATGCCATGTATGGGGAAAGGGAAGGAGTGGGGTGTGACCCTGGGGGAAACTCACCAACTGCTATGTATCTTTATGTCCCCGTCACTCAGAACTTCATTATGATGTGAGATGAAAATGCACCAATAAAGGTATATTTTTTAAAAAGCTATTTGTTTATCTGTTGTTGACTTTGGTCATCCTTAAACATCCCCTGACATTCATCCTCATTCCTAATCACAACATGACAAATGATGCCCAAGAGTTATAGATTTTTAATCATTTAATGAAGATAGTAGTGATGTGCAGTCTCTTCTTGTTAAAAAGAATGAGTGAGAACTCTGCTAAAAAAAAGCTGGCATATTTGGGTTCTGATGAAGTTTTACTAAAGTTAATTTTTAAAAGTTTGTTAAATCTTCTACATTATTACGTTAAGATGTATGAAGTGAGGTAATTATGTGAGGGAAAAATAGGCTCAATTCACTCCTCTGAAGTTGTTAGATTTCAGTAGTTTGAGTTTCACTACATGTTGTTATAGTGGGGAAGATACTCAGGCACTCTGAATTTTCCTTTTTCTTTTGTTGTTTCTACTTTTTTTTAGTTCCTAGCAAATTTTCTTAATTCATTCTGTATCTTTGGAGGAAATGAAGAAATATTCATCCTTGATTATGATCCAATTTGGACTCAGAACAACAAAGGTGTAATTTCTCAAGAGAGATAATCATTTATTTTTGTGTTGCTATTAGGAAAGAGTATTGTGTAAAAAGAAGCCCTGTATGTATAATATTTACATTTCAGTGAAGCATGTTGACTTGTATCCTTATGTTTCAGTTGGCATTTTTATAGACAAGTTTGCTTAAACTTGTTGATATATTTTGTATTCATGCTGAGACTTGCTTATGAAAAACTCGAAGTCTTCATGGTGAATCCTTTCACTCAATCAAAATTTAATTTTTACTTAATGTCTATTAAATGTTATGTGCTGTATGGTTGCAGAGATATATTAAGGCCAATTTTATTGCCATATTTATGTTTTTCATTAACAAAATGATATTTCCATATGGTTAAATTAAATAGAAGCTTTCTTATCTTTCCTGGAGTAGCTTGGGAATATAAAAACTATGGTGCATGGTAGTACATTGTAAGCTGTAGTCCCATAGATCATGATTTTTTAAAATACTTTGACCATACATATGAGAGTTATTTGTGTTTTTATCTACTTTATGTTTTCAATGAATCATGTTAAAAAATAAGGAAATTTAAATGATTTAAGCAATTGTTATGAAAAAGTATGCTAGTTTGAAATGTTGGTTACATATTTTTCTAATGGCTCTCATGTTCATCAGCATAATACCAAATTTACTTTACTTACCAACTGAGGTGCACATCACACCTTGGAAAAACTAGTGAAAATTAATAGAAACTGCCATGGGCGTTCTGCTACATTGGACATTTTAAAAATATTTCTGAAAATTCAGGCAGAGATATAGGCCACTAGAGAGAAATTTCCATTTTTTAATAACATATAAATCTGAAAGAAAATGAAGATGACAATTATTTCCTACATTTTATATTAGATTATAAGATCTATTAAGCTAAACCATAAGAAATCAGCATTGCTATAGATAAAAAATGTTTGCATATTGGCAATTCCATATAGTTTAAACTAATATGTAATGAAAGATATTTCTTTTCCAGAGGGAAATTAAATCAAAATTAGAGTCAGATTACCCATGAAGACATGCAGTCTATTTCTCAGAGAGTTTCTTATTGTTCACTGCCACAGGTAACTTGTTGAAGAGACTCATTTCCTGGGCCATTTCATAGCAGTATTTGCAATGACCTTTTGTATAATGCAAGTGAAAAGTGTGTAGGCAGTACTGCAACTAGACATAGTAGTATACTTGTTTATATTTACCAATATCCTGCTCTGATTAAGTGAGACATCTACAGAGAAAATCACCTCATAGGAGATAGACCATTTGTCTCCTATCCACAGCTAGCCAAGTGGATAGAAGTGTATCAACATAGCTGGGAGCAACCATCATCTGGCTAAGCATGTGGGAGGCAGACAGGCATGAGATATGCACAGAAGAGTCGTCCTCTTTCAAAGGTCAGCCTGTTATGTTGCCAGTGTATGCCTGAATTTAGTATGCCCAGTATCCTCAGTATAGTTTTTCTGATGTCACCACTTGCATTCCATAATAGATGGTGACAGTGGAAGATAGTAGGAAAATAATGAGAGACTTCAGCAACATGAAAGAGATTTTGCTAGTCTTCTAAAAAGCCAAAACATTATGAAGATGTGCCTAACACTTTTTATGTAGTTACTTTTTTCTTTTCAACAGGTGATGATTATTATTTTTCTTACTAAAAAGAATTTTATTTTGGAAATTGAACTGTAATTATGATTCCAATGCATTTATAAAAATAAATACATGCAATTTTACCTATATATATTACTCAGTCTACATTTGGAAAACATAACTATTTCACCATATCTTACAATAATTGCTTTGAGGAATGGTACTCAGGGTATTTTTTTCAGTGAGAATATATAATGGTAGTTGGAAGGGAGGGAAGGTAAGATATTCTAAAGTAAATGTAGAACTTAAGCTGCTAAATACATTGAAAGTATTCCATTTTTACCTACATAAATATATATTCCAATATTATGTGACAATGATAAGGTCAACTTTTCTTTTTTCTTAGGTGCAATTCAATTTAAGAGTTAACATTTGCATAAGTTAATCTATTTATGTGTAATTAACACAAATTATTTTTTTTTTACTAGTAATAAAAATTTTATATAAGTTCTATACTGGATCAATATACACACATATTTTAGTAAATAAAATTGAATAGAGAATTCTTAACTACTATAACCTAATGATTCTTGAATAATATTTTCAGTTATTACTTTAACATACAGTCTTTGAAATATCAATATATTTTAACCTGTAGTTTACAACATAATGTGCCATTGAGGAATATTACTTCATAAATATAACTAGAAAAATATAGGAGTTATACTTTCAATATTAAGTGAAATTTTATGGGAGAATATTTGATAAGTGAACTAAGCATATTTTATATTTTGTTAGATATTTACATGAATAGGCATCAATTGTTTAAGATTAAATTTATAAATTATTCATAAGAATATAAAATTATATATATATTAGGGTAATATGTGATGCTAATGAGACATGTATATAATGTACAGTGTTTAAATCATTTTAAACATATCTATCCCCTCAAACATTTATTATTTCTTTTTGGTAAAAACTTTCAAAAATCCTTTCCTCCAGCTTTTTAAAATGTACAGTTCAGCATTACTATCTATAATCACCCTACTGTACATTACCACACCAAAATTTCTTGCTCCTAACTATAACGTCATATGCATTGATCAACTTTTTTCCAACCCCGCTCCCTTCTTCTCTCCCTGGGTAATCACCATTCTGTTCTCAACTTCTATGTGATCGATGTCTTAGATTTCCCATGTGAGTGAGATCATGCAGTACTTGCTTTCTGTGCCTGGCCTATTTCACTGACTATAATGATCCCAGTTCTATCCATGATGTTCCAAATGACAGGACTGACTGAACAGCATTCCATTTTGCGTATGTACAATCTTTTCTTTGTTTTTTTTTTTTTTGGTACTGAGGATTGAACTCCAGGGTGTTCTACCTCTGAGATATACCCCCACACCCTAATATATTTTTTTATTTTGAAACAGGGTTTTGCTAAGTTGCTGAGGCTGGTCTTGAACCTGTGATCTTCCTGCCTCAGCTTACCAAGCATTAGGATTACAAGTGTGTGCCACTGTGCCTAGAGATATGTACAGTATTATCTGTATCCACTTATCAGTTGATGCGCACACTTTGGTTGTGTCCATTTCTTGGCTATTGTGAATAATGCTACAATAAACGTGGGAGTGCAGATGTCTCACTGACATACTGATTTAACTTTGAATATATCCTGAGTAGTGGGATTGTTGGATCATATGGTAGTTCTAGTTTTAGTTTTATGAGGAACCTCCATGCTGTTTTTCATAATGGTTAAACTAATTTACATTCTTACCAATAGTGTTTAAGGGTTTCATTTTCTCTCAACCTGGCTAGCACTTATCGTCTTCAGTCATTTTCATAATAGCTATTCTTACGATGGTAAAAATTTTTCAAAATGGAATTTCTTATTCTTATCAAAGGAACTGAAGTTGTTTTTTTTTTTTGCGGTACTGGGGATTGAACCCAGGGGCATTCTACCTCCGAGCTATACCCCCAGCCCTATTTTTCAGTCTTTATTTCGAAACCGGGTCTCACTAAGTTGCAGAGTGCCTCACTACGTAGCTGAGGCTGGCCTCGAACCTGGATCCTCCGGTCTCAGCCTCCCAAATGCTGGGATTACAAGTATGCGCCACCACGCCCGGCTGGAACTGAAGTATTTTTAATAATCATCCCAAGATTTTTCAAGAGTATCAATAGTCTTGGAAATGCTATAAAGCTTTTTTTTTTTTTCTTTTTGGTAGTGGTATTGGGAATTGAACACAGGGTTATTCTACCTTTGAGCTATACCTCAAGCCCTATTTTATTTTGAAACAGGGTCTCACTAAATTGCAGAAGGCTTTGCTAAGTTGCTGAGGCTGTCCTCAAACCTGTGATCCTCCTGTCTCAGCCTCCCAGTACTGGGATTACAGGCATGCTCCACCATACCTGGTTAATATAACACTTTTTTCATCTAACTATTGAGCAAAAGTGCAAGTTCTTTAGGGCACAATAATCCACCTATAAACTCTATTTCAATAGATATTAGCAATGCTGAAATGTTCATTTAGTAATTAAATATGATTCTTTTAGGAAGTAATGCACTTTCATTTTTATTTACATGTTAAATGCATTATAATTATTTTATAATGGCCTTAGAAATGTAACAAAACTAAACATATGAGGTTTGTTGGTAAAAATGTATTAATTGTTCCAATACAATGAAACTTTTCTAATTGGTAACATTCATGAAGGAGGTACCAGAGGAAGTGCAGCATTAGAAGGTTAATTTTTTTCAATCAATTTTACAAGTAATTTCTAAAACATAGTTAAATATAAAATCTGGCAGGAAAATTATTTTGCACTGGCCACACCCACACTAGTCAATGTAAATTCCAATGGATAAGGCCTTACATTTCCCATTTTCATTGCTGTGTGAAATGATGATTGTATAATTGTGAAATAACTAGAACATACATTTATAAAGAAGCAAATATATTAGAACATTTTTAGAAGTTTATACATTATTAAAAGGATGGAAATGGGTTAGCAAATTATTCTTTCAAATCAAGGATTTATTTTTTCATATAATATATTTCAAAATACAACTCATGGAATCTTTTATTTTCTTCCATTATCAACAATAACCTTAAAAGTCTTTAACCTTTAGTGGTGCAGGTTTGGTATTAACTGTCAGATAATGTGCTTCACAGCTTAATCTTCCTATTGCATTTTGGCACTTAGGTCAGCAGCCATGACATTATAGCTTTTTACTACAATGAAACACAATGTTAATAGGAAATTATTTATTGTCTGTATTTGCATTTTATAACAAACAACATGACAAATATAGTAAAGTTTGAGATGTAGTCTACTGGTATCATACTTGATATATAACAGTTATTGAGTTTATATAAATTAAAATGGTGGGTTTCTCATGCCTAGGTTTTATTTACAATGAATCTTGTATATCCATGTTATATTTTTCACCTTCTATTAATTATAAGTGGAAAACAGTCTTGATAGTAAATGGCTCTTAAGAAAACATCATAAGTTACGTTGAAGGCAATTTGGGGACAATTAACTTATAAGCAATTAATGCAATTTTTCATTAGAATTGAATTTATAAACCTGTATTTATGTGAATCTGTGTGAATACATAATACTTTGATACAATTATAACATTAAAAAGTATTGTCATCAAAGACAAAGGTTTTGCCTTTGGTTATCGTGTCCAATAGTGAAGAAAACTTCAAACTTTATATTGACTGCAATTTAGTTATTTATTTTGAAATAATACAAAGGTGAGTTTAATTAAATTCAGATGTCTGTAGTATGATATTTTCAGAAAAGAAGTAATTCCTAAGGTCAATTTTGGAATACAGTATAGTTATCTAATTTTTCAAGTCTGGATAAAGCAAAGTAGAATTTTAATTTCTGGCCATATCAAGCACAAGAAACTTAAAGGTCATATATATCGAATATCTTGTGGTTTGAACAGTGCCTTTCAAAGAGAGTATATGCTTAGAAATGTCTACAAAATCCTACATAGATTACTACTTTAAATGTACTTTTACTAAAGTACCTGTCTGTAAAAGATTAGAGATTAACAACAACAACAACAAACACTTGGTCTTTCAGGTAATTAGAGAAGTGCTGGGGTAGAGCTTTAGATATAACAAGCCAGATGCACTTCTTAGAACTAGGAGAAAAAGTGCTGAGTTTACAGAAATTGAAAGCTTATATCTGATATTCTTGCAAAGGTGACATGTTCAGTGGTTGAACTACAACAACAAAAAGAAGTAAATGATGAAAAATAAACAATGTAAACAATAAGCTGGTTCTGCAGAGGTAGATTGTGGGGATACTCCAATTCTATGTGGATAGAAAAGTTGCCTACGCGAATCTATAGCCTTTCCTACTGTCACTTTGAGGCTCCAAGTCATGTTACTTACATAGTCCTTCAAAAAAGCAAAAAGATAAGTATGAAGTACTTCTTATACAAAGTTTGCCAGACATTAGCAGAGGAAAATGTAATAAGAAAAATAGGGAAGAAAGTTGACAGAAAAAAAAGTTGATAGAAATAATTCCTAATATTTTACAATGACATCACAACAAGTATAAGTAGATCAAATTCCTCAATAAAAAACAAATATTTTCAAACTGAAAAGAAAATAATCCATATTTTTACGAGGCACAGCTAAATATAAAGAAAAGAAAAATTTAAAACAAAATATTGAAAAGGACGTATACTAGGTATGTTCTAAAAAAATATGTCTATAAAGCTGGGCGTGGTGGCGCACACTTGTAATCCCAGCATTCGGGAGGTTGAGACTAGAGGATCCCGGTTCGCGGCCAGCCTCAGCTACCTAGTGAGGCACTCCGCAACTTAGGGAGACCCTGATTCAAAATAAAGAATAAAAAATAGGGCTGGGGGTATAGTTCAGAGGTAGAATGCCCCTGAGTTCAATCCTCAGTACCGCAAAAAAGAAAATACATCTATATATATGTCCATAGTCATATTGAAACAAAGTATGTTCGTAGTCAAATTGAAAGAGAATAAAAAATTATAGAGAAAAAACTTTACTACAAAGATAATATTTTGCCTCCTATATCTAAGCAGTGTATCTAGTTTATTAAATCTAATATCCAGTATGTATTAAAACACAATAAATTTATAGTAATATATTTTGGTATACATACAGAGATTGATGTTGGAAAATAATGGCTTAGAAAACAGAACATGAGGTTTTTACTTTGTATCATCCACAAAAGTCATTTCCAGATGAACTTTAACTTTGAATTTAAGTTCTTAACATTGAATTTAGTACTGCAAAAGCTTAGCATAGATCATTAGAAAATTCTTCACGCACTTGGCATAGAGGATAATTTCTTAATATTAAAAGGTCCCAAATATAAAAAAGGTAATAGTTTTGTTTAAATTAAAATTAAGAACTTCATTAAGAAGCAGAAAGACAAATAAAAATGGGATTAGCATCATATATAAGATATATGATATGAATATAATATGTATATTACAATTAATCAAAAAGAAATAGACAACCTGAAAATCCAGTGGAAAAGTATCAAACAGTTACTTCTTAGAAGGGAAACAAAAGTATTAGTAAACATGAAAAGATGCTCAGGATCATTACTTCTTAGGGAAGTATCAATTAAAGGCATAATGGTATACTGAACAGATGTAAATTATAAAGTCTGATAAGACCATATTTTTCAGACTTGAGGAACATTTGAAACTTTAACACACTGCTCTGGGGGATTACAAATTGGTATATTTTAGAAAACAATTTTTTTCCAAGTAAATTTCAATATACCCATACCCTATGAACCCAGAAATAGGTCGCTTAGAGTCACCCTTCATATTACAATAAAAGGCTATGTCAATATATCCCTCAGCACATTTATTTCTAATATATACATATATATATACATATGAATATATATGGTGTAATATATATACATATATATGTGTATACACACACACACACACACACATATATATATATATATATATATATATATAGAGAGAGAGAGAGAGAGAGAGAGAGAGAGAGAGAGAAATCAGATTCTGATTAAATAATAATGGGACAGGTATAGACATGAACATGTTTCAAAAATGTAGTGTCAAAGCATAGAAGAATTTCATCAGTAAGATTTTATTCATTCTCAGTTCAAATTCAGGCCAAGAGGAATAGTATATTGCATAAGTGTAGATCTATCTGACAAACCCATAAAGAATAGAAGAGAATAAATAATTTAAAATGTATTGGTTAAGTCTGGTAGGGAGATAGAAATTGCAAGCAAGGATAATAAAATGGGAAGCTTCAAAGATATCCATAAGGTTCTAGTTACACAAATTGGCTAGTAAAAACACTGGTTTTCATTTTATTACTACTCTATAAACTACATGTGTATGGTGCATATACTCTTCTACAGCAATATTCATAATAAAGTCTGGTTAGAATAAAAGAAATGTATAAATTATGATTTATAACTTTGAGGCCTATATAAAATGTTCTAATTGAAATATTGGGGTACATTAAATCAACTGATTGATCAAATAGGCTGAGAAAGTAAAGATATGGGGCTTGTGTCACAGTTTTGTCACAGAAAACATGCCTTAACTGAATGATAATAAGAATCCTATTTTCTGTGGGCAGGGCAATATATTTAATTATTAGTGATATGCAATGAATGAAAGATACCAAATAAATACTTTTGACTACCTATTATTTTCTCCAGTAAATATATGAATAGATAATGTGATTATTTCAAGACACCTACAAAATACCTGGTGATAAATATTTGAAGGATAAAATAAACATATATCAACATTTAGATAATAAGTAGACAGGAATGTAGAGAGATCACAAAAAATAGGTAGAAAATTTCACCTCATAGATGAAGAATTTTAGAGCAGGCAGAACTAACCAAATGACAAATTTGCTCCTTTAATGTGCATAGCCATCAGCTCTGATTCTTGCTAAATAAATATTCAATTTGATCTCATGGCTGATATTTTTTTTAAAACTGCAAGGGCTTTAACAATCATTTTAGCCAAAGTAACTGAAGATTTGTGTGAAGGCACGGTTAGAATCATGGTGGGATATTTATTTGAAGCTTGACAAAATTTGCCATCAAAACTGATAAAAGGAAAATTCTCAATAGAAAAGTGATAATAACTGAAATAGACTCATAGATTTTCACTTTGGAGTCTTCTAAATCTTTAGAGGATTCTATTTCTCAAAATACATAAGATATGGCAGAAATTTTACTCAAATTAAGAGTAGTGAAAATTTGCTGGCAAAATATGCTAGATTTCTTCATCTCAAATTATCATTACACTCAGGGGCACTTTTTTGTGCTTTCAATTTTCAAATGTTCTCAACTTTTGGTCTTCAACAATGTCAAAGGTTGATAAAGTATGACACAAAAGACGGTTGCACCCATAGCTTACAATTTCCATGTATTATTCTGTTTCAGACAATAAGCCAAATCTGTAGCTTGGTTCTTTATTGAAATTCTTTTCCTTTTCTAATAAATAATTTTATCCCATAAATGCATTTGAAGTTAATTGAAACCTTGTATTTTAAATTATAATAACATTTTGAATCATCAAATGTCATTTAGGTTTTATCATCCAAAAATTATAATTATCACTCAATTATTTTGCTTGTTAAATTTACACATTTACATATTCACAGCAATAACAATAATCTCTTAGATGTCAAGTATTGTGGCAAGTGTTTAATTTTTTAACCTCCTGTCAGGTCTGTGACATAGGCACAATTGTACACTCATTTCACTGATTAGAAAAATGGGTTTAGAGAACTTAAATGCCCTAAGATCACTCATTTTAGTAGGTGGTCTGGAACTCATATTATATACCCAAACCATATTCTTTAAGTATTACATGGCAGTGTCTTCTTTTCAAGAGGTTTTCTAAAGGTTCATCCTAAGTTTCCTTTTTGTACATTGGTTTCCACCATTTGTTATCCATTTTATAAGTGTTCTTTTTTAGCAAACCAATTTCCAGCATCCTTTAACACTAACAATTCCATCATTCTTAACCAGTTCTCTAGGATTTGGAGCAATTATTGGCAGCTTGGGGCCATCGAACTTGATTAATTTTCTATTCAAAAATTGGTCTTTTCATTTTGGTAATATATATATGGATGAGTTATAGTCCTAAATTATATTGAATTGTATATACATTTTCTATTTTCTTACAATTTTAATATTAATCTTCACTATGCTTCTATCTTTTAAGATGTATTTATGTAAATGCATCTTCATTGATCTAATCATACTTGAAATAACTTAAATCATAGCAGTGATATAAAACAATGATTTTACTCAGGAAGAAATAGTGTACTGGGACACTCAAAGTGAAAAATTATCAAAGTAAAAATGTTACTAGATTTTTTCTTTGAATTCCACAATTAAAGGTAAATAAAAGTGGCTATACATAAATGTCTCAAAAAGTTGTAATTTGGAAGATTGCATGGGCTAATTATATGTTTTCAGATGCATACAATTCCAATGTTTGTCCTCTGAAATGCAGCACTGTAATCTACTTTCTGAACCCTATAGGTGCAGTTTTAAAATTAGGGTCACAAGAAGGTGAAGACAGGCAGTAATACACTTGTTGACCCTTTACAGGAATTCCAGATAAAACCCCAGAAGTTGAGTCAGAGATAATCACAAGATCTGGAATTTACAATAACAAACTCTCCATATATCTACCTGTCAGGCTTCTTCCTCCTAGGGAGGGACAAAAGGTCACTAAAATAGCTTCCTTTTTCCCCATAAAAAACATTTTTATACTTATTTAGGGGGTACTGAGAAGTTATAGTATAGTCAAATTGGGACACTGAAATTTGCTTCTTTTAATCTAAGTTTATTCTCGTAAAGA